>CM031239.1:466222830-466285090 GCA_018340775.1 Taxus wallichiana var. yunnanensis
CCTCTGGCCCCATTCCTTGAGAAGTGATCTCCTTGAAGATCCGGGTGGTTTCATCAGCTTTCCTTAAAGTGAAGGAAGGAGTAAGTAACCCTGGCGACATATTAAGAACAATCCATTCCATTTGGTGCATCACATCCAGGGCTTCTTCCTTGACTTTGTCAATCTTTTCTAGAACAAATTCTAGCTGATCCACCCGGTAGTCCAGAGTGGACATGATTTTGTTGAGGGCCCTTGGATGGCCGAAGACGCCGAACTTGACCAGATCTTTGACTGAACAGTCGAACATTTGTTGAAAGGTCTCGTGCTGCAGTCTAGCATGTTCCAGCTCTTCTGATATGGGCCCTGCTAACGCTTGGAGCTCTTTATTCGCCTTACTGATGTTCAGGTACAAGTCGAGAACTCGGCGATCACTTTTTCACTGTCTTTGAGGATTTGGCTCCTCCAAGCGGAAATGGCCATACCCTACTCGCCGATCTTGGCATACTCATTAATTTTTTCCTGGCTGAGAAGCTCAGAAGTTTCGGTGGCAGTTGTGGGAGGCGCACTACCCATCTTCTGTAAGGCTTGGAGCAAATATTTGTTTTGCTCCTTCAGTTGCCTTTTCTCTTCCTTTATCTTTTTAAGCTTCTTGCAGGGCGTCAACTACGAAAAGAGCCTCCCCTTGAAGAATTTCGGAAGATGTCCCCATTATGACTTGGGTCACAGTAAAATCTGTCAGAGACAGATCCTTTTTCTCTTTGAGGGGATTGGGGTATGCGATTTCCATAACTCTCTCTCCTACAACACTTTGAGAGAAGCGTGTGACAGCCTTCTGCTTCTTCACCCCCTTAGATGGGATCACGGAAAAGTCCATCGGAGTGATGAGAACTTTCCTCTTTTGCTGACTTAGCTGCTGAGAGATCCAGGCTGGATCTATGGTAGAAGGACCAGAAATAGAGGAGGGGGCAACTAACGCAGTAGAAGAGGGGAAAAACCTAGAGACACGTGGCGCGACATTGAGAGAATAGCCGAAGAAGTGCCCATGGAAGGAAGGGAAACTGCGAATGAAAGACATAGGAAGGGAAGGGAGCTCGGAGATGAGGGAAGAAATGGAGGAGGACAGATCAGCAAGGGAAGAGAAGATAGACGAAGAGGCGAGGGAACAAGAAGAAGAAGAAGGGGAGAGGACACGACCAAAGGGATGGTCACCTGAGTCGCTCGAGGAGGGGAAGGAAGAGAAGAAGAAGGGATAGAAGGGACCTCAGTTGTTGTAGCAATGCCGACATCCTGAGTGGATGGGCCTATGGGAATATCCTCTTCTGCTTCTTTCTCTGGTGTAACCAGAGTTATTACCTGCTCGGGTGCCGCGGAAGGAGGACTCTCAGGGGCTTCTTCCTGAATGGTGCTGGATTCACCTTCTACACCTTTGCCCTTGCCTTTAGGCTGTTGTTTGGATCGTGGAGGTGTGTTACCCAATGGGGAGGTTGTGAAATCAACCCCAAGGTAGATTAGTCCGTTCATCGGCACCAATGCTCTGTCCTACGCAGAGTCTCCTTGACCCTCTCCTTAATGTGCGAGGGCCTTAGTTCTATCAATGGCCGAGAGGGCCAATTGTCCCCATCTCGTGTCGATTATATACCTTGTCTATTTCATCTTTCATAGTTTGGAAGCCTTTGGGGACAATGGCTATCCCATATTGGATGATTTCTGCCAAGGCTGGCGAGAATGATCCTTTCTCCTGAGCTCCACCTCATGGATGACGTCAATGTAAATGTCCTCGATCTGAGGGACGTGGATTGGATCAAGTTTCGCCCTTGGCAGACAGCTCCTTGGGTCGAAGGTAGGCCTGGCTGGGAAATCATGTTTCAAATTAAGTAACTCCAGCTCTGCGAACATTTCCTTCGCCTTGTGGTGGGTAGAGCATGTATATCGGCCCACTGTGAGGGGGAAAGGAGTTCCACCCTTCTTTCTTTTCAGGCATTTCTCGTGGTATGTGATCAGCTGCCTTGACAGCTCCAGCAGAATCAGTTTAGGTCCAGCATACCTCGGTAGCCTGGTTGGCTCTCCTAAAAAGTTGGCAGCCCTTAGATAGGTGAATGTGGGAAACTGGGTGAACAGGGCCCCCCATTTCTCAGTGGCTGCTACTATGCTTTTGGTCGTGCGACCATAAGTCATATTCGGCCTCAATAGGCAGATGATGTGATAGAAAAACACATCGTTAATTTTTGTGAATTGGGAGATGCTATTCTCCAGCCTCAATTCCGGGTAGTACTCGTATATCTTGACCTGAGGCCAAACTCCACTCCGCGTCAGGCCTGGATAGTCCCTCTCTGATGCTGCAGCGTAGACCACGTAGGAGTTCATATGGAATGTCCCCGTTGTGCTAAATTGTTGTAGCTGCTCAGAGATTGTGCTGCTTATAATTTCTCCCCAGCAAAAGCGCTGATCAGGCATATTCTTGTTCATGGTCTCTAAGTACCGCAGCATCCATTTATGGAAATAATGGGCATCAGAAAGCCCGAAGACCCTGCTCAGGAACGTAATGGTGTCACTGAGCTCCTCTGAGAAGTCACTGCGGTGGATGATTTGGGGCCACCGGGTTACTACCTTTTTGTTTTTCAAGTAAACCTCATTCATCAGTTGCATACACTGATCTGCATTGTCATCCTAGGCCTTAATGCAATCTGCTTGACTGACGGCCACAAAGTGTCGGTGGTGAGGTATGCCGAGTATTATCTCAAAGTGATGGGCAGTGAGGTTAATGACTACCTCGCCCTTGCTGTTTACGACACACCTTGTGTCTTTGTTGTAACATTGGGCAATCACCATCAAGAATTCATTGTTGACGGCGCGACAGGATTCCTCCGGGAAGTGCAGTGGCCTTTACTATCGGTTGTCCATCCATGGACTCCTTGTGACTTTCTCGAGTTACGGCCCCGAGAATTCCTCCATGTCAATATGCCCCACCGAGTCTCGACGTCCAAGCTACACTCGGCCTGGGACTCGGGCATTCGACCCTCGATATTTATATTTCATCTCTTCTTTTGTAAGTTTGGCCTTTCCTTTGGATTTGGTAGGTCTCTTTGCTGGATGTTGACATATGTTCTTCCAAGTTTATTTGCTGATCTGCATAAAGAAGAAGCGAGACCCAATCCAAAAAGGTTGTATTAGCCATTTGATTTTCCATTGAAGTGTTAACAGAAGAAAGAGTTAGTTATTTTGAGGCTCAGGGTGCATGGCGCATGAAAACTACAGCTTACAGGGCTAAATAGGTAAGGTGCAGGGAAAAGGGTGTTGCGAGGTTAAAGCGGCGCGAGAGGCGCATGGCACATGAAAGCCGAATGGTGCATTTTGTAAAGGCCGCATGAAAACATTGTGTTACATAGAGACAGGATGCGCCAAAGGCGCATAGATTTTTCATGTTGCATTGGGATTTGGTGCGCCCTTTGGCGCATGTATGGTTTGTGTAACAAAAATTTTCATGCGCCAAAGGGAACATGGCGCGGCGCACGGAGGGTTTGCACAACATGAATGTTTTTGCGATGAGGAAAGCACCTGCGCCTTTATAACTTCATACTTGGCGCAGATTAAGCCGGTGTTGCGCAGTTGCGGGGTGCGCCTTGAGGGGCACATGTTAATGCGATGCAGCAAGGAAGGTTGGTGCGCCAAGGTGGGCGCAAGGCTAGTGCTTGCATCATGTGAAGGAGGCGCGCCTTGAGGGCGCAAAGGTATTTGATGCAACAAGCATGATGGGTGCGCCATTGGCGCGGATTTTATTCATGCTGCGAGGGGACAGATGCGCCAAAGGGAAAAATAGAGTTTTTACATGGTTTAGCCTCTCCTTTATCCTTTCTTTTCCAAGATTGTTTGGGAAATAAAATGGTTTAATCCAAAGGGATTCAGACCATGCTTTTAGAAGAACTTCCCCTACCAGCAGCTCTGGAAAGAGGGGGAGGAAAAAGGAAAGACAACAAAAAGGGAGGGGCTAGATCGATATTCCAATATTTCCAAACTAAAACCAGACCACCAAGCACACCAAGAACCAAAACGTAAAATGCAGAGAGAAATAAGAACCTCTTACTTGGATAAATAGTGAGAAACATGCAACGGGTCCACAACGCGTTGAAAATGACGAGGCGGGCCGATGTGGCTCGAGAGAATAAAAATCACGTGTTTTACGTCTGGTGATAATGACATTTATGGGCGCGCGAAATGCATATATATAGCAAGTCATAAATGCACCACCAACTTTGTAAAGGGCGCATGAAATTTCTTTGTCGACATAGGAAAGCATGTACGCTTTGGTGCACCAAAGCATTCGCCAAAGATGGAACTAAAGCGCGCCTTTGGCGTACAAAAGTTGTGTCACCATGAGATTATGTGCGCCTCGCGCACCAAAAAGGTGGCGCAACAAAAGTTTTCCAACATGAAGGCGCATGCACCTTGGTGCACGCGAGGAAGACTCAACATACAAGGTGCACCGAAAGGTGTGTTGACACAGAGAAAATATGTGCCAAAGTCTTTAAAGGGGGCACACCAAAAGTTGGTGTTACATAGTAATTCCATGCGCCCGACCAAAAAAGACCCAAAATACTAAGTTCGGAAAACTAGATTTCCTAAAAAGAGATTTTGCAACGTTTGAATGCAAGGACCCCTAATGAGGGATCGAAACAAAATTTTTGGTATATTTATCGGTAAAATTGCCCTTGTCAATTTTACGGGATAACTGTTGCTCTTTCTGGGACTATCCCCGAGTAAACTTGGGGGTAGAGAATCCCAGATCTCATGTGCCTATCCATTGGGTAACAGAGTCAAAAACAAGGGCGACCGGAGGGAGAGCAAAAGAAACACACAACAAACCAAAAGCAACCACACAACGAAAACAAACACACAACGAAAGCAAACTGTACAAAGAAGAGAGCAAGCTCTACTTCCTGAAAATTTTCAGATGTTGCCCGCTATAAGGAAGCGGGAGCTCGGTTCCATCCAGATATGAGAGATAGAAGCTATTCTCTCCATTGAGCCACTTGATCTTGAAGGGCCCTCTCCACAGGGAATCCAACTTTCCGTGCATGCCCTTTGGCTCTCTTCGCTTGTCCCACAAAAGGACAAGATCTCCCACTTGAAAATCCCTCTGCTTGGCCTTCTTATCGAACAGTCTCTTAACTTGATTCTGATGTTCGGTGATCCTGTCGACCACCCTTACTCTCTTTTCTTCAAGTTACGCCGATACATGATCCTCTTTTCTATAGAATTCTGAAATTTTCATCTTCAATGGCCGTGCAAGCGCAGAGAGCGAGGAGTTCAACGAAATGGGAAGCTCGGCATCAGTGCCATATAACACTTGAAAAGGTGACATACCGAGAGACCTCTTGGGGGTAATGTGGTCTGCCCACAAAGCGTCATATAAGGACTTGTGCCACATTCGTTGATTTGCTTCCACGAGTTTTCGTATGATGGTCACCAAGTTCTTGTTGCTAGATTCTGCCTGACCATTTCCCTGAGGGTAATAATCTGAGGCATGAGCCAAAGTTATCCCATATTCATAGCAAAATCCAATAACTTCTGTGAGGAGAAGTTAGAAGCATTATGCCAAGAACGATTTTGTTGGGCACGCCCGAACCCGACAATGATATTTTCTTTAATGAAATTGCAAACCACCTCGAAGTGGCATGTTTGATGCAGTATGGCTTCCACGCACTTGGTGAAGTAATCCATTCTTTGTAAGGACATAGCTATGTCTGGCACTCGATTGAGGATTGAGTGCACCAATAAAATCAATTCCCCATTTCCTGAATGGTTTGTTGATAATGACAAGCCTAAGGGGAAAAGTAGCCAACTTCGGCTTGCCGACAATTCTTGTGCAAGGTTCACACTTTGCTACCAGTGGTAGTTGTATCTTGGAAGAGCATCGGCCAATAGTACACTGGCTTGAATGATCTTGTGTGCGATCACGGAGGAAGAGAAATTCCCCACAGCTGAATTGTGAAAACTTTCCAGGTAGTTTTACTGCTTGGGGTTTGTCGACACATCGCAAAAGACACCATCTATTCCAGCGCTTGTATAAACCGTCATCCCGGATGACATATTTAGCTGCTCGAGATTTATAGTGTGCTTCTCCTTTGCAGTTAGGTGCATTGGGCATTCGCCGTAGGTGAGGAAGAAAGTGATATTGGAATACCATTCATCACTAGTCGCAACAAATAGGACCAGAGGCAGCGAATCGGGTTTTTCCAGCCGGTCTTGTGCTTCATCGGTGTAGTCACTCCTTTCCTCAGGGTTTTCTGAATCTTTGTTTTCAGCCATAAGTGCGACACGAGCCCTGCCCCTCACCAGCTTGGTTGGTTTAATATCCAGGTCATACTCCTGGACCTTTGCAATCCAATTTCCTTGCAAGCTTCCTAACTCCTATTGAGTTAGAATTGATTTCACCGCCGTGTCAGGGACCAGCACCATCGTATGAGAGTTTAGAATGTAATACCTGAAATTCTTCACTGCTTTGACAATGACAAAGGCATGCTTTTCCAATTGAGTCATTTTTAGTTCGTGAGGCTTGAGGGGAGAACTCATGAACGCAATCGGAGATTCGACGTCCTCCGAATTCTTTTGCATTAATATTGCGGACACAGTATGCTCAGATGCATAACTATACATGATAAAATCTTTGGAGAAATTGGGACATACCAGGACTGGTGCATGAGCAACGGAAGCTTTTATTTCTTCAAATGACCTTTTCCCCTCTTCGCTCCATCTGAAAGTTGGTGACCCCTTCATCATGTTCAATATGTGACGAGTCTTTTCAGCAAAGTCAGGAACAAAACGCTTTGAGAAAGTTCACCTTTCCGAAGAAAGAATGAACACCAGTCTTGCTTGTAGGCAGAGTAAGGCTTTGAATAGCCTTAACTCTTTCGGTATCTATCTTTGTTCCTTCTTTGCTAACCACATGCCCTAGCAACTTTCCTTCCGTGACTCCAAAAACAGACTTTTTTGGGTTTAGGGAAATCCCATGTTCTCGGCACCTGGCCAATACTTGCTCCAAATGATCACAATGATCATTTCATTGTTTAGAGAACACGGTTAAGTCATCTAGATAAACCACAATGACTTTCCCCATCATACCTTTGAATGCAAAATCCATGGCCCATGAAAAGTGGTGCCAAAGATTGAATTAGGCCAAAAGGCATCCTGCTGTAAGGCAAACGTACCCCAAGGAGTAGTGAATGCTGTTTTAAATTGATCTTCAGCTAAACTTCAATCTGATTATAGCCTGAAAAACCATCAAGCATGGACAGCATCTCTGATCCAGTTACTGCTTGCAGAACTTGATCCATTATCGGAAGTGGGTAGTTGTCTTTCAAGGAAGCCTGATTCAAATTGCGAAAGTCTACGCATATGCGTATCTCACCATTTTTCTTGCGCACTGGCACAATATTTGCTACCCAAGTACTGTGATGGATAGGAAAGATGATTCTCGCATCCAGCATCTTCTGAATTTTGGCCTGGATAGTACCCGAGATCTTAGGATTATAGTGCCTCTGCTTCTGGCGAAAGGCTTTGACATCTTCTTTCAACGGGATGTCATGCTGAACGTCCTTTGGCTTAAAAGACTTTAGATCGGCATAGGACCATGCCAACACATCCATATATTTCTTCAGCAACTTGACAAATTTCCATTTCTCTTCAGGCGTGCAACATTTTCCAACGTTCACAAATTGCGGATGTGTCTCCGAACCTATATTGACCGGTTCGGTTTCTGGGGATGAGTCAGGGTCATCTCGCCTCTTCTTTTTCACAAAACGGTCATGCCTGTCGAACAACCGCTCTAGAGAAACCAGGCCCTTTGGAATTTTATTTCCTTTGAGCTGACATATGCCGTCGTTCCCTTCAGATTCATCGTCTTGATCGGTGACTGATTCACGGCAAGTGGAAGTAGATCCTTCAAAGTGTAATTCTTTAAAAATTTTCACCTTCTCTAGAAAGGCAATGAGTTGGCTGTTGTCATTAAATACTTGCCAATGCTGAGAATTATGCATGCACGCTGGGTGGAAAACCACCTCAATGGTGTATTTGTTCTGCATTTTCAAACACAGGTGTGGGAGCATGAGGACACAAACGGCCAATGAATCGGCCATGTCATTCGAGCCCTTGGAATGGATTCTATTGAAAAAGCATCGAATTCCTCGATGTCCCCATACCGCATTACGGTAGTGCTGAGCCTCTCATTTTTACTTGATAAATCCTCTTGACTTGGTTTACAACCAACTCGCATCACCTTGTACTTTTAGATTTTTAATCCCTCTTTCCCTTGCGGCTTGCATACCGAGTAGTAGAGAGATTCATACTCAAGCAGTATTATTAGTGTTGAAAAACTACAATTTGAAAGAGAGAGGAATTACCTTATCCTTGGGAGATATCAAAGCCAGACTCGGTGCCACATCCACCGGTCGCACACCTGCCATCAAATCGCAAGGTCCAGATCTTATTAAGATCTTCCTCCTAAACAAGAACAACCATTTTATCAGACTCGGTAGACAAGAAATAGTTCCCCATCCCTGATGATTCAAAAAGGATTTGAGCTTTGGGGTCCTCGAGAGCTTGTAACCAAGTACTTCTTTTGTGATTCCGGCTCCAAAGTCTCAGTATTACACCTTTGACGGGAATTCTAGCTTTAGACTAGTCCATATGAATCTCTCCACCAACCTCGCTGCAAAAGCTTCTTCCCAAAGCAAAATTCCGTAGGTTGCACGGAATGTCAAAGACGAGAACTATCATCTTTACTCTCTTTTCGGGAATGCCGCAAACGCAAATTACGTGTCTTTGATTTGGCCAATCAACGGAACTGCTTGGTTTCCAAGGAATAACATCTCGCCAAAAGGCTTGGTAAGGGTGAGGCCCAAAGCATGAGTGACTTTTGCGGCATGACGTTATCCGAAGCTCGAATCAATTATGCAGTTACTCAACTTGTGGCCATTGATTAGGAGGAAGAGATAGAAAGGCTCTATCTTGCCTGATGTAGATGTTGAAGCAACATTTATGCAAGATTCAGGAGGAGTGGAAAGGATTCCTTTTGGGGAAATAATAGCTTGACTCTAAATATATTTGGTCAATCTTACAAGCTATTCGAGATTTGATCAAGAAGATACTCACTTGAGGACATTTGGATCTTGGTATTTTTGCATGATCTATGATATCAAACGTGGCCAAGGGTTGCGTTGGTGAAGGAATGAGTCCCTCACTTCGCGATGGTGGAATAGGATTACTGGTCTTGATAGGAATATGAGGGGGCTGATTTGGAGGAGAGATGGGGGGAAAAGACTTCTTTGTAAAAGACTTAACAGGAGTTAAGTAGGAAGAGGATTACCTCTTTTAACGATATTTGGAGGCGCGTTTGACACGGCCTTCTCATTCACACTGGCAGCTACCTCTCGCTTTCTTTTCCTTGCGGCGGTAAAAACAGCATATGATTGTCCGCTTGCATATCCTTGAGTACCTTCCTCTTCATCAGATTCTTCCTCATCAAATTCCATATAGCCAATAGTAGAGTCGCCAGTCGGCTCACCGACATCTTGATCATCTTCGCCTTGAGACGAAGGTTCTTCATAATCTTGCTCTTCCTCTTCGATTTCAGCCGAGCATTGACCGGAGGAGCTTGGCGCCAATGGCGGAGCGGTTGCGGGTAAGTGCGGCCTTTGTGAAACATTGTTAGGAACGAAATTCCTCCACGGAATATCTCGGTATGAGGAACTAGAAGCCTGGGCCAACTGCTTCTTCAATGCGAGCAAATCATTTGCCATCTTTTGGAATGCCGATCAGATGAAGTAATAGGCGAAGGGTCCGAAGATTTGGACTTGGATGATTCCTTTTTCAATTTGCCAGATATTATCAAATTATCTTCTATCCGAATAGCAGCGGCCTGGGTGAGAATTAAGGTAGCTACTCGCTCTTGAAGGAGTAAGAAACTAACTTTCGAACTCATAGCGTTCACGAAGAAACATTTCTGATTTTCCGGTGTTGGAAGCATGGCAACAGGGACACGGTTGATTAGTGCATTGAACCGGGTGATAAAATCACGCATGGTCTCATTGGCCTCCTTCTTTAGGTGAGTGATCCGTGATAATAATGCAAACGCATCCTCTGAAGGCTTGTATCTATCTTCAAAAGCATCCCGCAAGGTGGCCCAACTGGTAATAGATCCGGCTGGTAAATGCTGAAACCATTCAGCTGCAGGTCCTTGTAGGGTTTCCAGAAAAAGGCGAACCGACACATCTTCATGAGTTACATCCAAAATACTGCATGACATGATGAATGCAGATATGTGGGAATCCATACTTTGATTTCCGTTCCGTCAAATTTGGGAAAATTCTTTCGATTTCCGTGAGGGAGCGCATGAACCGAATGTGGCAGGTGTGAGAGGACCCATAGCATTTCCCATGGTACCGCCATTTGAAAGGATGGAAAAAGA
The DNA here is from genome assembly GCA_018340775.1 of Taxus wallichiana var. yunnanensis. NCBI lineage: Eukaryota > Viridiplantae > Streptophyta > Pinopsida > Cupressales > Taxaceae > Taxus > Taxus wallichiana. The sequence goes on from CM031239.1 coordinate 466,233,272, forward strand.
ACACGGGCTGGAAGGGTGGTTCCGCTGAGCAAAGAAGGCACTAAAAAGGGATGTGGATGCCCCTTGCGAAAGATTCTTCCTTCGTGAAGGCGAGACACTCTGGATGACCGGTCGGCCGAGCTTAGCGCTGAAAAGCGTGCGGTTGTAGATCAAGAATTTCACGCTTGTTACTGTCCAAGTTAATGCACCAAACTAAACACAAAAACCCCGAAAAATCCAATGAAATTGATACCTAATGGATAAGATCCGAAGATGTTGATGGATGAGGAAGCCGATGTAGACAAGACGGCGCACACGAGTGATTCGCACAATAGATCCGAGTAACCTACAAAACACCGATGCTTGTGAGAAAAGATCACGTTAAAAGATACTTAGGTGGACTGCCCGACGAGGCGGGTCCGGGAAGCGATAAGCTTCCTCGGCGAGATGTCGATCCACGTTTTTAATTAAGAAAAGAAGCATACATGATAAAAGATGTAAGTAAAAAGCTATATTTTCTGATTACGAATAAGACGAGAATCTAAACACAGCAGAAAAGTACGAGAAAATAGGGAACTAGGAAATAATGCTGAATTTGTGTTACTTGTGTCCTTTTACCCTCTCAGAGAAATCGCGTCGCTGACCGGGTAGAATCAGCGTCGGCCGATGTGGTCGGCGTCGATTGAGACTAATCGGCGATCGGCCAGGTTAGATCGGCATCGACTAAAGCGGATCGATCAATCGGGGACTGGTAAGATTCGGGAATTAGAAGATGAATGTGGTCTGCTGGATGTGCCGAAGTTGGCGAGACACTGGAACAGAGTCACCAGATGATAGATGGTGGTGTGCGATGCTGATGTGACAGGGACAGAGTAACGGTGCTCCTCTCAGGGATTGATTCGGACAGGATCTGCCCTAATTTGATACAATTGATGCTAAGAAGATCTCTCTTTCTCACAACCTGTATCTCTCTCACTCTCTGTTCGTGCGTAAATGCTTCCTTTTTTCGCCTGTTCGCTCTTTCGCTCGTTCGTGGTCTCTTTTTCGGTCCCTAGAACTGAGCTCTGGACTTGCTTTTATAATCGGCGCCGATCCTAGAAAATCGGCGCCGACCATATGGGTCGGCACCGATCGCGGAATAGACTCCCGAGATGGCCAAAATGAGCGATTTCAAGAAAGATAAGACTTATCCCGAATACGGGAAATATCCCGCTTAGGGAAGAGGAGATATAGATGTGGTACATAGATAGAATAAATTTGGGGTAGATAAGTGATTAAGATGCATGGGAAGAAGCGTAATCAAATATTTAATATTTAATCACTCATGGGTAAGATGTGATGGGGTGAATTAAATTTGGAATAAGTGATTAAATCACAAATTGGATAATATCCCAAGGAATAGTTGGTGACGTAAAACGTGCCCCAGGTTACCTAAGCAGGTAAATGAATGAGAGGGACACTAAATTGAGTAACCAATTTTAAGTGTCTACATTTTGCCCCTTTTTGTCAAGTAACTTGCGATAAGCAAGGTTATGAGACAAAAACAAAGGGATGGAAGAAGGGAAGAATTTGTGATGATGTGATCCCCCTCAAACTAGGGATGGGATGGATGATAGAACAGACGATCCCAAGTTTGAAAAAGGTAGATGAAAAATGCAGGATGCCCCAGTCGGATGCCTGGAGTAGATCTGATCATTGATGACGCATAAAAATAAATAAAAGGCAGCAACCTAAGGAACTCACATTGGTAGGTCAAACTAGCCGGTCTTCTCATGAGACGACGTTAGTGCCTACAGACCCATGAGTGTAAGGAGAACTGCAAAATGGTCAGCATCTAAAGAGAGACACATTGGTAGGGACAACTAGACGGTCTGGAAAGCAGACGACGTTAGTGCCTACAGACCCGTTTAACTCTAAGCTGCCAGAAAGTACGAGTGTCCCACGCAAAGGGAACAAACCCGAAATAGACAAGGATATCTAAAAAAAATGTGCCAAAAGGCAAAATTCAGCACACAACAATGATCAGATAGATAAGTAAGCCAAGCATCAACACTATGGCAAACAGATATAGAAAATCGGCGGCGACCAAACTAATCGGCGACGACTAGAACAAACGGCGTCGACCCAAAAAATCGGCGCCGACCAATCCAGGCACATATAAATATGCGAACGGAAAACGTAAACGATTTATTTTCAACGTGACGATTGATTCAGAGAGAGACAGATTTGTGATTTGATCGGCGTCGATTGGTTTTGGATCGGCGTCGATTGGTATTAATCGGCGCCGACTAAAATGAACGACGCCGATTTTACCAAATCGACGCCGATTGAAAGATATTCATTTTTTTTTTTATGGTTTTGGAAGATGTGATTTGGGGAAATAAGAGACTAATTATGTTTTTGATGTCGTGGATGCAGGCACGAGAGGTACTACATATGAGGGATGCCATTCCTGAGTTATTGGAGACGATTCTTCCTGATGTGACAGATGCAGACTGGCAGCATTTAGAGCTAGCCGGGCTCGGGGGTTTCCGATATTATAGACGAGTGCCACGAGATGTGGAGCTCATGCGGGCACTAGTGCGTCGATGGGACAGCCAGACGTGCACATTTTGGTTCAGGACGGGTGAGATGACTATCACCCATGAGGATATATTCAGGATCCTTAGATTACCGATTACTGGGGACCCGATTGAGATCACACCCCGGGAGCAGCAGCGCGAGAGGGCCTGGGTCGGTTACTCTGAGTAGGCGAAAGATTCTGAGATAGTATCTGGGGCAGTGAGGATAGCCTCACAGTACAGGCAGGATAGCCCTCGGAGCAGGCGGATAGCCTTGATTCAGATGGCGATATCCTATTTTGCCCTGCCAGACTCAGGAGGTGGGAGATTCCCATTGTTACTATTAGACTGTGTGTGCGACATCTTGCAGTACAGACAGGTTTTTGCCTTCGCCTGATGCCCTGATAGCTCAGATATATCATGAGCTATGGATGTACACCACTGGCCGGAGGACAGGGATTGATGTCAGTTTTGTGCTCCATTGCTGGGCATATGAGCACATAGCGGTGATCAGGCCATCCGGGCTTCCTTGGATGCCAGCAGCAGTGGGAGGCATTGATTATGGATTTCGGAGATGGCGGGCTGACATGGCCGCAGGAGATACAGGTAGACCAGCCGGGTGGTACTCTGAGCGTTTCAGGACGCTTACACCAGATCAGGTCATCTGGAGACCATATCGGGCATTCCCGACATGGGCCGGTCAGGATGCGCACTTGGTAGCATTGAGACGGAGCCGGGTGGTCAGGGGCCGGAGGCCAGATATGTGGGAGCGGGTCCCGTTCATGCGGATATTGAGGCAGTTCGGCCTAGTACAGACAGTGCCGGCCACCTACACGCCATATAGGCGGGATAGCAGAGAGACGGATTTGCCGATTTTGATCCCGGCAGACCCATTGAGAGAGGCCCCACCCTCCACAGACAGTGATGATGACGCGGGGGTGGATGAGGGCTACGCAGCATGGTACGACACAGAGCTTCCACGACATCTCCCGCCATCTATAGATGCTGACGAGGAGGACATAGCTGCTACGCTGGACAGATTAGAGGGAGAGCATGCCACCCTCACACAGACACATCAGGTAGCTCTGGAGGAGATCAGGGCTTTGACGGAGGAGAGGGATGCCCTGATTGTGGAGAGAGACACCGCTCGCCAGGAGCGAGATATAGCGATCCAGCAGAGGGACCGCTACTTTCGGCACAGGGAGGCCCTCAGGGCCAAGTATGGGGAGACAGGTGCCACATCAGAGTCTGGTACACAGGGTACGACCCTAGGAGGGGCACCACCAGCAGCGCCAGCAGCCCCAAGCACCAGCAGCATCGTTACGAGCACCGGGTACTGTGAGCCTGAGCACGTACCAGTCTCTCCTCGCTGAGGTGAGATACTACGAGGATGCCCTAGCGCAGCATGCCCCAGATGTGCCTCGATACGGGGCGAGGAGGAGAGCAGCGACGGCTACGGCGAGCGGAGCCTCAGGCGGAGGGAGCACTGGGAGAGATCGAGGTGGGCCGAGACCTCCAGCAGCAGGTGCATCGAGCTCGATAGGCGGCGGTCAGGAGAGACAGCCAGGTGCAGAGGAGGGTGGAGGAGATAGTGTCCTCCACGCTTCAGATTTTACTATATAGAGATTTGATAGATTTTGTATCTGTATAGTGATGTAGCCTCGATTGGAAGGCATTGTTTAGATGGCTTGATTGAAAGCCACCCATTTTTGTACAGACACATATGTATATATAGATTCATTATTTGTCATATAATTGTACTCATGCTTTTAATTTTGGATATACATGGATAGATGGATATAGATATAGACTGATAGAGGATAAAATAGATGTGATTGGATAGGTATAGACTGATAGATGATAGAAATAGATGTGATTAGATAGATTGATATGTGGATAAAATAGATGTGATTGGATAGATATAGACTGATAGATGATAGAAATAGATGTGATTAGATAGATTGATATGTGGATAAAATAGATGTGATTGGATAGATATAGACTGATAGATGATAGAAATATATGTGATGTGGATATAACTTTGATAGATGGATGTGATGTAACTTGGATGTACATGTGTTTGATGTTTGGATTAGATATGGATAGATATAATGTACCTTGGATGTACATTTTGGTGGATAGATTGATGGATGTGATTGATGTATAGATTAGATATAATGTACCTTAGATGTACATATTTTAAATATTTTGATGGATAGATAGATAGATGTGTTTGATGTATAGATAGATGTAATTTTAATGAGAAATGAATAAAGATAGATGTTTTGATAGATAAGAGGAATTTTGATAGAAGATAAATTGTGATTGAATTAACATGTGAAATGTCAATTTAACAGGATGCAAGAGCCAAAGATGTAAATGGAAACAACCGTGACTTAGAAGAGAAGACACTCGGAAAAGAAGGGAAATGATAAGTCGGACTTCCAACCGACCATAGATAAAATCCAGATAAGAAACCGAAAGACCAAGCATACAAGGCCCTATATAAGATTAAAATAAACCTGACACTAACTAGTCGCAAACCAGATCTAGGATAGAAATGGAAAGAAAAGTAAGTATCTTGTCGGAATTTACAAGGGACAGGATACATGTCCATGATAGGAAAATAGGATTCTCCATATGATCGACAAAAGGTCTTAAATCTCAGCTTCATGACTTTGACAGAAAAGCAAACTGATCAATGCGGGAAGTTTGCTTGATATGGAAAGACTGATCGATGCGGGAAGTCTTTCAGTGATGCTAAAAAGTGTATAAACTGACTGGAAGGCTGATTGATTACAAGAAGCCTTGAATATTTCTTTGAGAAACAGCCGTCCTTCAAGGGAGCGGTCTGTATTTTGAATTTTAATGATAGCCATCCTTCGAGGGTATGGTCTATTTTCTTTTTGATTCACTTGATAATGTATGGATAGCTGTCCTTCAAGGGATCAGTCTATCTTTTGGATAGCATCTTTTTTTTTTTTTTTTTTTTTTTGAAACTCTTTGGAAGAAGCTGAGTTTAGACCTAGATAGATCAGATGGAGGGGAAGAGAACATAGAAGAACATGTACTCATGCCCCGAGTAGATCCAATTAAGATAAGTACTTGGGACAGATGAAGTGGTGATTAAGGTATTCCTACCATGAGGAGGAACATATCCAAAAGAAACGTGCAATGAGTAGAGCCGCGATACTCATATTTAAGGTAAACGAGGCAATAGGCGGAGAACCACACGATTTCAAATCACCACAAAAGTAGATGACTGGTTATTAGGACGGATGGAAGATCTGAGTTGCGACTAGATTTGTGTAAGATAGATTTTAACAATAGAAGGGCCGTAGATGCAAGGCATTGAGAGGTTCCGCCTCAGGTACACCATCCATGGAAGATAAACGATAAGCCCCAGACCCATATTTATGAGTGATAATATAGGGGCCCCAATTGGGAGCAAACTTTCCACGTTGACTTCTTTGAGTGTAGTGACATTTTGATTTTCCTTAAGAACAAGGTCACCAATTTTGAAGTCACGGTGTTGCAAGTGCTTGTTGTAAGCACGTTTGACACGCTCAAGATAGACCTGATGATGCTCAAGAGTGTTAAGACGCCGCTCATCTAATAATTCAAGTTGTCTTTAGACGATTTTGACGATAATCCTCATCGGAGACAAATTCTCTGAGAGAAACATAGAGAGATGGGATTTGGACTTCCAAAGGAAGGACAGACCTCGGAACCCATAGACGAGAGAGAGGGAGTAGCACCGGTAGGAGTACGAATGCTAGTCCGATAAGCCCGAGAGCAAAAGGGATATTTAGATGCCAATCCTGCCACTCGACTAGTTACCTTTGCGAGGATACTACGCAAAGTTTTATTGGACGCTTCAGCCTGACCATTAGCTTGAGGATAGTATGGAGAAGAAAAACTGAGCTTGATGTTGAAAGCGTTGCAGAGATTCTGCAAATCAGCGTTCTTGAAAGACTTACCATTATCTGTGATTAGCTTATGTGGAACGCCAAAGCGACAAATGATGTGTTGATAGACGAAATCAACTATGGGTTTAGCCTTTGTTGAAGAAAGAGGGATAGCTTCTACCCACTTAGTAAAGTACTCAGTGGCAGTAATGATAGAATGATGACGCTGTGAAGAACGGGGATTGATGAGACCAATAAGATCAAGACCCCACTGCGAAAAAGGCCACAAATCCGCCGCAGGTTGCAAAGCTTGACTAGGGATGTGTGTGAGATTGGAATGTTGCTGACACTTGACGCATTTCTTAGTGTATTCACAACAATCTTGATTAAGAGAAGGCCAATAATATCCCAAACGTAAAATGCGCTTGGCTACAGCTAAGCCACTAAAATGTCCACCACAGATACCGTCATGGACCTCCTGAATAGCTTTAGATGATTCATGGGTTTTGAGGCATCGAAGCAAAATACCATCAAAGCCGCGTTTGTAAAGAAGGCCGCCTAGAATAGTATAGCGATTGGCGCGTTGGACAAAAGACCTTCTACCATTGGAAGTCAGATCTGGAGGAAGGATCGAATGAGATAGATAATCAACAATCTGTTGATACCACTCATCCTGAGTATGGGTTGTGACAGCATTGATCGAAGTTAGTTGTTGAAGATGAGATGGTTGGTCTAATCGTTGCACAGCCACATAAAGACGCGAGTCTTCGGTAAAAGGTGGGATAAGTGAGGCTAATGAGGCCATTGTATCTGCGAATCGATTTGCAGTGCGAGGAATGGCTTGGATGGTGAACTTATCAAAAGATTGGAGTTGAGCAAGAACGATGTCACGATATTTTTGAAGGATATCATTCTTGCATTGATAGACACCCGTGACCTGATTAACGATGAGTTCAGAATCACCGAAGATGTCAATATGACGAGCGCCGAGATTAATGGCATTTTGAAGACCTAAGACAAGAGCTTCGTACTCAGCCATATTATTGGTGCACTCAAAGTTTAATTTGTGTGCAACTGGGATAGGCGTACCCCAAGGAGGAATCATCACGAAACCCGCACCTCCCCCTTGCTGGCATTTAGATCCATCAAAGAAGAGCTTTACTTTAAATGGAGATAGACCAAAATCAATTTGTTGGATATATTCATCGGGAAACGAGCAAGGGGATCTTGAGTGTCCGGAAGAGGAGCATCAGCTAATTGATCTGCGATAACCTGACCCTTGATAGCCTTTTGCGGGATAAACTCGAGGTCAAATTCTGTCATGAGCATAAGCCAACGAGTGATACGATCATTATGATAAGGCTTTGCATGAATTGTCTTGAGAGGATTGATACTTGTGACAATGTAAGTTTTATGATTAAGGAGATAATGACGAAGCTTAGAAGTTGCGAAGAAGAGAGCACAACATAGTTTTTCAGCTTCGGAGTAACGTGTCTCATACTCATGGAGGGTGCGACTGATGTAATAGACAGCTTGTTCTTTACCACAAGTGTCCCGATGCGAGATCATGGCTCCCAGAGCATGGTCAGTCACAGAGATATAAAGATAGAAAGGCTCCCCCTCGCGTGGAGGTGTAAGCACGGGTGGAGAAAGAAGATAAGCTTTGAGATCATCAAAGGCCTTTTGGCAATGCTCATCCCATTCAAAATGAACATTCTTACGGAGGAGATGGTGAAAAGGTTGACAACGGTCCGACAATTGGGAGATAAAGCACGCCTTGATCAAGACGTCCTTGGAGAGCTGGAGTTGCTTCAAGTTAGACGGGAAGGCATCTCAAGGATGGCTTTTATTTTTGCGGGTCGACTTCAATACCCCGATGGAAACGATAAAACCTAAAAGTTTACGGTGAGAACGCCAAACACGCACTTAGCTGGATTTAGACGAAGACAAAAGCGGATAAGCCTCTCAAAGAGAGGTGCAAGGATGAAAAGATGATCCTGACGACGTTTGGACTTGCCGAGGAGATCGTCAACATAATCTTCCACAGTTTTGTGCAAGAGATCATGGAAGATGTAGGTCATTGCTCGTTGATAGGTTGCTCCTGCGTTCTTAAGACCAAAAGGCATGACACGATAGCAAAAGGTCCCCCAAGGAGTTATGAAGGAAGTCTTATGTTGGTCTTCTGGTGCGATGAGGATTTGATTATATCCAGAGAAACCATCCATAAGAGAAAGCATCTCATGACCCGCAGTTAAATCTACGAGTTGGTCGATATTAGGTAGAGGAAAATCATCTTTTGGACAGGCAAGATTAAGATCCCGGAAGTCGGTACAAATTCGAATTTTCCCAGTAGCCTTAGTTACTGGTACTACATTGGACACCCATTGTGGATAATCGATGGGTTGGATGAAGTTAGCCGAGAGCAAGCGCTGTAATTCTTCTTTAACAAGAAGGGCTACTCTAGGGTGCATTTTACGTAATTTTTGCTTAACTGGTTTGATGTTGGGAAGAGTAACGATATTGTGGACCACAATATCGGGATCGAGCCCTGGCATATCTTCGTATGACCAAGCAAAGGCTTGACGATGTTTGGAAAGAAAAGTGGTAAAATCCCCTAACTCCTGTGGATTAAGGGATTGGCCGACCTTAATGATACGAGGGTCTTCAGAAGTCCCTATATTAAGGTCGATAGTGGCCTCGTTGAGAAGGGTAGACGTGTCAGAAGGAATAGTTTTGGGGAGATATGAATCCTCTGCCCCCAGATAGGTGAGGACAGAATCATCATCCGCACAGTGGATAGTGTTGATAGTGGGAGAATCGTCTCCAACTATTTCAGGGAAGATTAATGGTATAGAAGCGGACCGATTGTTAGTCTCATAGACTAACGGCCCTAAGGAAATGGTATTGATCAAAAAAAAAAGTTAGGTGGGATGGAAATGTCATCGTTCACATCAAGTGATGCTTCTGACTTAGTGGGGGAAGATGGTTCTTCAGTAGGAAGAGGCTCATCGAGGATAGTGACGGTGGCTTTTGAAAGGGGTTTAAATCCTAAACCAAATTTCTGATGTGGCATGAGAGTAGGAATGGATTTGAGGTCATGTATACCTTGTTCATATTTTCCCAGGCCAAAACCTTTCCACGCGCATCGATATAGATAAGTTTTTGCAAACGTGGGATTCTGTAGATAATCAAACCCTGTTGAGTAAGGTTTGGTCCTAGGAGGAGAATCTGGGTGATAGTGAGGCGTATCAAGACCACCGTAGATGAAATTAGTCTGGTTGATTAGGCAGAGACCAATGGTGACGATGCGGCCGAGACCTAGTTGATATTCGGGTTGTTTATGCAGGTCTACCATACTCATTAGGTTTGAGATGGGCATCAAAAGAAAAGAGAGGAAGCTCTCCTAGTGAGAAACGCTGCAATGTCTCTTCTAGATTTTGTAAATCCGGTAGTTTGGTTGCAGGTATGGAAGAAGATGAGGCCCCGTCAGGAGAACATGCATTTTCTTTTAAAGGGGCAGATCTTGTGGTCATGTCGCATTGTGCGGAAGGAAAAGGATCTCCTGGATGAGTATATATTTTGCCCTCATATTGATATTTTAAGCATCGATGGAGGGTGGATGGGACACAATGCATTGCGCGAATCCAGGAGCGTCCGAGGATCATATTATAGTGGAATTTTCCTTCGACGATGTAGAAGAGTTCATGAAGCAGCTTCTTACCTACTCGAATGGGTAAGACCACAGTTCCTAAAGTAACTGCTAGCTGATCGTTAAATGATCGAAGGGCGAAAGGCGGGGGTGACACTACATTCTTTGGTAACTTAAGTTGCTCAAACGTGTGCGAGGAGATGACGTTGAGTGCAGCTCCACTATCGATCATAACACGTTTTAAGGTAGTGTTATTGATTTGGACTGTGATAAAGAGGGGAGCCTCCAAATCCTCGGAAGAAAGAGAAGGAATTTCCGAATCTTCAAAAGAAATGGTGGTTGATGGTCTATTCAATCCAACAACCCACTCGAAGGGCTGGGGCTCATCCGAATTCACTGCGATGCGACGCAGATTATCAATCAAAGCTTGGCGATGTTGTGGAGAGGATTGGATGAGGTCAAGAAGAGACATTTTGACCGGAGCCTGGGTGAGTTGTTTCATAACACTCTCCTCAACAGACACGGGAACTTGAGCCCGAGGTGCAGCATGAATAGAGACCCTGGGTCGTGAGGCTGATGAGGAAGGAGACACGCCTTCGGGGCTACGAAATGACAACTTTGTGGTCGAGATGCTGAAGATGAAGATGGGTTATCATAGTGTTGGGTTCTAGTGGCGATATGGATTGTGTCAATTTGGGAAGGTGGAAGATCAAGTGGAGTGGGACCACTAGAGGTCTGAGTGGATTGTTGGGGCTCAGATGGGGCTAAGGTGACAGGAGGTACTTGTTCCTCCTCCTCCAGCAAAAGGTCACTTTCTTCCAGAAGGTTCTTGACAACGGCTTGAAGAGCTTTACATCCCTCGGTATCATGACCCGGGGTACGGTGGTAAGCACAAATCAGATCAGAGTTAAACCAGGTAGGTTTAACTCCTTTAGGGTTATAAGGTTTAATCGGAGGAAGGGTTATGGATGAAGATTGGATAAGTTGATGAAGGATTTCGGTATAGAATCCGGTAGACGAAGAGGAGGATAAAGATGATGGAGGTGGTTCTTTTACATTAACCGACTGCCGAGGTAAAAGAACTTGCATGTTAGGTTTAACAGTATTTTTAGGGATCCTCTTATTTGTTTGGACATTTGGGGCGTCTTGGGCACTTGAGATGGGAGTAAGTGAGACATGATTGACTTTGGTGGAGGAGGAGCCCCTAAAATAGATTTTGAAGATGATGGAGATGTGACAAATTTTGCGGTCTTTGGAGACAAAGGGGGTTGCTTGGTCGAATTTACTGATGATTTAGATAATGTCGGTTTAGAAGAGGAAGAAGCTCCCAAAGTAGGTGTAATCGGAGGGACATAGGGTGCCTTGGTTTTTGGTAATGAAGATGATGATCCTGATAGAAGAGGTGACGTCTTTTTAGTAGGTAAGTCTATTTTTCGGGGTATTGGTGAAGAATGTGTTGTAGAAGAAGATGATGGCTTTGATAAGTGTGTAGAAGAAAACGCCTTCTCAGCGGGCAAATCCAATCGTTTATGAGGCGTAGAGAGAGATTTTTGTGGAAGAGCACCAAGAGTCTTGATGGTCTGAAATATGGGCTTTCCTTTTTCAGGGATGGTGACAACTTCAACGGCATAAGGTGATTGTAACCTTTTCGGAGGAAGCAGGTGGGGAGGTACTGATGGTGTAATGTTAGATTTTGGTTGTCTCGGTTTAGGTTCCGGAACCAAGTGTATAGGTGTTGGTGCTACTTCTTTTGATTTTTCCTTAATAGGCGAAGTAACATTGGTGATGGAAGAAGGGGGTGATGAAGAAGCAGTTCCTTGCGAAGGGACTACTTCTGATGCAGTAATCATGGGTGAAACTACTGTAGGAAAAGAGATAGGAAGGGTCAAAATCGAAGACGCTTCCGTCGAAGTCGGCACAATTATAGGTACGTTTACCAAGGACATAGTTGCAGCGGGAATGGGAGCAACAGAAGTGGATGTGCCTGTAGTGGAAACTCGAAGGGATGTAATTGCCTCGAGTATTGAAAGAATGTCTGAAGATGAGACAGATGAGGATGACACTGTCTCGGGTATGGATGGTAGGTCAGACAAAGGAGCGGAGAAAGAAGACTCCGTGCTTAGTAATGTAGGAATATTCAAAGACGGGCCATCTGAAGATAATGGAACTCCAGTGATAGATGAAGTGGAAGGAGGTTCTGATTCGATTGATGTGTTTGCAGATGGCTTGGTTTCGGAAGAAGATTCTTCGGTAGAGATGAAGTTGATGGTATGAGTGTTTGGTTTTTGAGACTCTGAAGCATTATGGTTCGGGGCATGATTGGGAAAAGGTTGTTTAAAAACATCGAGCGCCTGATTTGGGGGAGCATTTGGGTTATCCAGAATGAGCTCGCCTTTATCAATGAATTTTTGGACAAGATTTTTGAAAGTCTGACATCGTTCGATGTCATGACCTTTGGTTCTATGATAATGACAGAAATCATTTTCCCTATACCAGAATGGGCGTTCTCGGCTTTCATCAATATCCCTAATGGGTGGAAGTTCGATCATGCGAACTTCCAACATTTTTTCTAAGATAGAGGCATATGATTCCCCCAATGGAGCAAAGGATCGAGATGATGAAGCCCCTTTTCGAGAAGATGAGGGTCTCTTCGTGGTGTTTGATTAGAAGTATTATCGGCTCGTGATGCTTTTAATACGATAGCGTTGGTGGATCCTTGATTCTTATCTTTAGAAGGAGAAGAATTTGGTTTGGTAAACCGAGAAAAATCTGGTTTAGACTTAGAGCGAAGTTTTAGCTTCCCTTGCTCAATGGTGCGAGATTCAAGTTTGCGTGCCATCGCGAAGGCTTCTTCAAAGGTATGAAAAGTTTGGATCCTTAAAGTGGAAGAAATGTGACTAGCACAAGATCGAGTAAACAACTCGATTTGTTGGGATTGAGGAAGGGAGAAAGACAATTGGTTGATTATCCCTCTCCAACGAGCGACAAAGTCTGCAATAGACTCATCATCGAATTGGCGAATGTTATAAAGATCTGTGATCGAGATCTTATGTGCGATATTTATTGAAAAGTTTTCAACAAACATCTGGGCCAATTGAGAGAAGGAAAACAAAGAATGTTGAGGGATGTTATTGTACCAGTCTAAAGCAGGACCTGCTAGAGACATAGGAAAGGTACGGAGCATGAGCTCCTGATCTTGGACTATGAGATAGCAAGCATGTTTGAATGCTCGCAGATGTTGTTGAGGGTCTTCCCGACTATGGAATTTTGAAAATTTAGGAAGTTCCCATTGGGGAGGATAAGGCTTAAAAGCCACTGAAGGGTGAATGGGTTCATTACACACTTCTTCAAAGGAGTATGAGGGACGAGCCCCTTTTGTGGAGGCTTCCAAGTCTGCGATTTTCTTGAAGAGAATTTGAACCACGTCGATTGAGGAGGAGGTACATTGGTATGTCCTACATAAGAAGCAAGTGGTGGATGTTGTTGAGGTGTCAATGGGGATTCATCCGGTGATGGATAGGATGATAAGAGGAATAACCGGTGTTCAGGTGACACCGGTGGGGTATTTGTTTGTGAGATAATAAGTGGTTGAGAAAATAAAGGTTGGGTGACGGATGGAGCCTGTGATTGGTGGACTCCTATGTTTGTTGATTGGATCGGGACAGATTGAGGAACATGGGTGTTGGTTGGATTGGACATGTTGGGGAACAAGACCTGAAAGGGGCCTTCTACTGCCGGATTAGGTATTAAGGGTGCCGATGTTAGAGGATGGGTGAAGGTCACAGTTGCTGGAACATTGGAAGAAAGACCCCCTAGAGGACGAGAAGTAGGAGCCAATTGACTATTCGGAGGGGGTTGGCTCATGAAGAGGTACTGACCTTGGGACACAATGGAGGGCATAGATGAATTAACAGCAATATGCGGGTGTGCAGACGCATTCATTATAGCAAGGGCAGAAGACCTCTCAGAAGTAGGTTGTGGAATATTTGAGGTAACTGCGGTGTTAGGAATAGGTAAGACTATTTGAGAACTAGTCGATATGGTAGGTGGAAGAGAAAAGGGAGGCATAGGGGCCTCGCTCTTCTCCGTGGCTCGAGGCAAGAGAGATGATGCAAACTGCTCTACGAAGGCTTGGGATGATCCACGAGGATAATCGTACACTTGTTGGATTGGTGGTCCTTGATCGGATATTTGAATGGACTTGTGTACTAGGTAGTCCATGAGGGCTATCGGATTGTGGTCGAGGAATGCCTGGAATTCAGGATCCCAGGGGGAACATACTCCGAGCCAGATGATATTTCCGAAGGACTAGGGGAAGCTGGACGTGATGGGATTGCCTTGGCTTGATAGAAAGGATTATATGACCAGGATGGGGAACCAACTAACAGCGGTCCCGAGGAAGATTGGGGGAGTGCCGAAACCTCCACACTAGTGGTGATCTCGGAGGAAGAAGGAACCAGTTGAGCCATTCTTCTAGATTGTGACCGAGTGATAACCGTCATAAACACACAGAAAAGAAGATTGACCTAACTAATGCACAGACAATTCAAGCAGCGCAAGTGATTATCTCCTTTAAATTTTGATGCTTTTAAGAAAAGAAAATGTTAGGGAAGGCTTTTTAGAACAGGAACTACTCAGATAGCCAAACTAAGGATGGTTTGGGTAATGTTTGGTGAGGAGTCCTGAAGGCACTTCAGTAAAAGACCTGGTACGTGGCTTGATATAGGGGCCTACCCCCACTTCTTCACACACCGCTGCGATAAGGGAGTCGGGTGCTTTGCCAATATATACCAAAATCTTCCGTGAATTTATAGCGCGGCTTTGAGTACTGCGTAGGCTCTTCCTCTCTGGATATCACTTCCAAGTAGGCGAGGCCGGGGAAGGACTTTTGTTTAAATGCTTTATACCTAGTGATTTTGGCTTTGTGTGCAAGGGTGAAAAATAAAAATCAAATAGTGTCACTACCGATTTTGATCAATTTTCCAGCCTAATTAAAACTAGATGAAAAGCATGCGCAAAGAATGACAAAGAAAAGTTCTTTTTAAGCACTTAAAAGCGAAGTGTTTGATTTCGGTGAAGACAAGTCAAATGCAGAGATTCTTTCCCAAATGCGATTAAGTTCTTTTTAAGCACCAAAAAAAAATTGAAGTGTTTGGATGTGATAGGCAACCAACAAAGAAATCCGAAAAGGAGAAAACACCGAAAAAGAGGAATACCTGTGGATTTAGCTCTCCAAGGTGTGTGGACTTCAAAAAGCGCGTTGTTGAGCTCTTCCCCTCGAACAATCCCACGAACAAGCAAAGTGCTCCGCAAGAAGAGGTTAAGCAAATAACAAACAAAATCCAGAAAGATATATCCAGATAATGGTGAAACAGAAATCTCTATTTTTAGGGAACTAGAAAAATTTCGAAGATAACGATTTCGCCTAAAAAGAGAGCAAGATTGAAATGATGAAAAGAAATGCTCAAATAGGACTGATAGAAATCAGTGAAGAAAAGGAACAAAGTTCAAAACTAGAAAAGAAATGAACTTACCAATAAGGGACTTTGGTTGGGTCCCACCGGGCGTGCCAGAATGTAGATCAAGAATTTCGCGCTTGTTACCTGTCCAAGTTAATGCACCAAACTAAACACAAAAACCCTGAAAAACTCCAATGAAATTGATACCTGATGGATAAGATCCGAAGATGTAGATGGATGAGGAAGCCGATGTAGACAAGACGGGCGCACACGAGCGATTCGCACAATAGATCTGAGTAACCTGCAAAACACCGATGCTTGACAGAAAAAGATCACGTTAAAAGATACTTAGGTGGACTGCCCGAGAGGCGGGTCCGGGAAGCGATAAGCTTCCTCGGCGGATGTCAGTCCACGTTTTCAATTAAGAAAAGAAGCATACATGATAAAAGATGTAAGTAAAAAGCTAGATTTTCTGATTGCAGTAATAAGACAGAATCTAAACAGCAGACAGAAAGTACAGAAAACAGGGAACTATGAAATAATGCTGAATTTGTGTTACCTGTGTCCTTTTACCTGTCTGCAGGGAAATCGGCGTCGACTGGGTAGAATCGGCGTCGACTGATGTGGTCGGCGTCGATTGAGACTAATCGGCGTCGACTGGGTTAGATCGGCGTCGACTAAAGGCAGATCGATCAATCAGGGACTGGGTAAGATCCGGGAATTAGAAGATGAATGTGGTCTGCTGGATGTGCCGAAGTTGGTGAGACACTGGAACAGAGTCACCAGATGATAGATGGTGGTGTGCGATGCTGATGTGACAGGGACAGAGTAACGGTGCTCCTCTCAGGGATTGATTCGGACAGGATCTGCCCTAATTTGATACAATTGATGCTAAGAAGATCTCTCTTTCTCACAACCTGTATCTCTCTCGCTCTCTGTTCGTGCGTAAATGCTTCCTTTTTTTCGCATGTCGCTCTTTTGCTCGTCGTGGTCTCTTTTTCGGTCCCTAGAACCGAGCTCGGACTTGATTTTATAATCGGCGCCGATCCTAGAAAATCGGTGCCCGACCATATGGAGTCGGCGCCGATCGCGGAATAGACTCCCAAGATGGCCAAAATGAGCGATTTCAAGAAAGATAAGACTTATCCCGAATACGGAAATATCCCGCTTAGGGAAGAGGAGATATAGATGTGGTACATAGATAGAATAAATTTGGGGTAGATAAGTGATTAAGATGCATGGGAAGAAGCGTAATCAAATATTTAATATTTAATCACTCATGGGTAAGATGTGATGGGGTGAATTAAATTTGGAATAAGTGATTAAATCACAAATTGGATAATATCCCAAGGGAATAGTTGGTGACGTAAAACGTGCCCCAAGTTACCTAAGCGAGTAAATGAATGAGAGGACACTAAATTGAGTAACCAATTTTAAGTGTCTACACCGGTGTTATGCTGAAATTATGCCTTTGAAGCAGATCGAAAGTAGGATCAGATTCTCCACAGGCTCTCCTGCTGCGCGTAAAAGGTTCACCCACCAGTGTACCTTCCAGATCTGCAACGTTATGGCACAGATTTGAAATTTCTTTTTGGCTGTACTTGCTGATTTTCTGGTTTTTCTGTCAAAAACCAGCAGCATATACTTTTCTAAATATTTAAAAACTATCCTTTTCAGAAAACCGATTGCGGTTAATGACAAATAACAACGAGGATAAAATGACAGAGAAGATTAGCAAGCTGATTTTCGGATCTGGTTTTGACTTTTTCAAAGAGTTTCAAACTTTTGGTAAACAGTCAAAAATTCAGATCTACGGCAAAATACTGATTTTTATAAAAACTCAGCGAACTAAAGATTTGTAACTAGGCCAGATCTATGGATCTCAGAAGAAAATTTTCAATTTGGAGCACTTTTGCAAAATTTTGGATTTTTAACAAAAAGTTCGAGATTGCAAACAGGCGGTGATTTTTCTGATTTTTTCTGTTTTTCTATCCTACCACCATCATAGATCTGATAGATCTGTTCGATCCCCAGCAGAGTCGCCAAAAACTGTTGGTCCGAAAATCTATCGCTTGGGCAGATCTATGGATAGACGAGCCAACAGTGTGCAGGGCATAGCCCCTCTTTGAGTCAGCAAAGCGAAACTGGTTTATTGCTATTCTACCAGCAGGAATCTATGCAAGTCTCACAGATTCTACCTTCGGGGGTTTGGGATCTCATCCCAGTAGGGGTGTTTCCGACTGCAAAAAGAAAGGAAAGGAAGAGGGGATGAAGAAAGAGCAGGTCCGAAGGAAGAAAAGAAATGAATTCCAAAGCAGAAAGGTCAGAAGGTTTATGTTTTGGGATTGGTAGTAAACAGAGCCAAACCTACTTGCATAAACGAGCAAAGCAATACTGATGATAAATAAATGACAATAAAAGCAGTAGATCCAACAATAAACACACGATCTAACGTAAGAAAGATCTAATGCACATAACACATGTATTCAGCACAAAGTCTAAATATTGTATTAATATTTTTCTTCTGTTACAAAAAGCTCAAAGTCTTTTTTCTTCACTTCTATTTTTCATCTGAAAGATATTCATCCATCCCACAATACAACAAGTATTGGAGTATTTATAGAAGAAGAAGAGAAAAGAAGGCAAAAAGGAGCCAACAACTATTTACAAAGATATTTACAAAATATCTAAAAGTCATGTTGACTTTTTACAACTTGATGGATGACATCATCCCATGATGCAACATGGATGATGTCATCATTTGTATCAACATACTCCAGATATTTCCAAAAAGAAAGACGAAGAAGAGAAAGAGAAGAAGAAGAAGAAGAAGAAGAAGAAGAAGCAAGCAACTATTCGTCATCGTCATCCTGCGGCCGAAAGGGGGTGGACTACTTTTGTTGCTGCTCAGGTGACGAGATATGGAACTGAGAGTGGTATTCCATGAACTTGTTGATTATTGGCCCTAGTTGATCCTGGGAAGGATCCTTGTGCCACTCACTGATCGCCTCACAAGTCTCCCGCTCATCTATGAGCTTCTCTGGGAGTTTGGAATAGTCCTTTTCTACCTCAATGAGGAACCCGATGAAGTCCCTACAGGCCAACAGGTTGTTGATAGACTCTGTGTCAAATGTGACCTCTGGCCCCGTTCCTTGAGAAGCGATCTCCTTGAAGATCCGGGTGGTTTCATCAGCTTTCCTTAAAGTGAAGGAAGGAGTAAGTAACCCCTATCGACATATTAAGAACAATCCGTTCCATTTGGTGCATCGCATCCAGGGCTTCTTCCTTGACTTTGTCAATATTTTCTAGAACAAATTCTAGCTGATCCACCCGGTAGTCCAGAGTGGACGTGATTTTGTTGAGGGCCCTTGGATGGCCGAAGATGTCGAACTTGACCGGATCTTCGATCAACAGTCAACATTTGCTTTGAAAGGTCTCGTCTTTGCGAGCTCTAGCATGTTCCAGCTCTTCTGATATGGGCCTTGCTAACGCTTGGAGCTCTTTATTCACCTTACTGATGTTCAGGTACAAGTCGGAGAACTCGCGATCACTTTTCACTTGTCTTTGAGGATTTGGCTCCTCCAAGCGGAAACGGCCATACCCTGCTCGCCGATCTTGGCATACTCATTAATTTTTCTGGTGCCGAGAAGCTCGAAGTTTCGTGGCGCGATTGTGGGAGGCGCACTACCCATCTTCTGTAAGGCTTGGAGCAGATATTTGTTTTGCTCCTTCAGTTGCCTTTTCTCTTCCTTTATCTCTTTAAGCTTCTTGCAGAGGGCGTCAACTGCAGAAAGAGCCTCCCCCTGAAGACTTTCGGAAGATGTCCCCATTGTGACTTGGGTCACAGTAAAATCTGTCGAGACAGATCCTTTTTCTCTTTGAGGGGATTGGGGTATGTGATTTCCATAACTCTCTCTCCTACAACACTTTGAGAGAAGCGTGTGAGCTTCTGCTTCTTTGCCCCCTTAGATGGGATCACGAAAAAGTCCATCGGAGCGATGGGAACTTTCCTCTTTTGCTGACTTAGCTGCTGAGAGATCCAGGCTGGACCTATGGTAGAAGGACCAGAAACAGAGGAGGGGGCAGCTGCAGTAGTAGAGGGGAAAAATGTGGAGACACGTGGCAGCGGCATTGAGAGAATAGCCGAAGAAGTGCCCACGGAAGGAAGGGAAACTACAGCAGCGGAAGACATAGGAAGGGAAGGGAGCTCGGAGATGAGGGAAGAAATGGAGGAGGACAGATCAGCAAGGGAAGAGAAGATAGACGAAGAGGCGAGGGGAACAGTAGAAGAAGAAGGGGGAGAGGACACGACCAAAGGGATGGTCACCTGAGTCACTCGAGGAGGGGAAGGAAGAGAAGAAGAAGGGATAGAAGGGACCTCAGTTGTTGTAGCAATGCCGACATCCTGAGTGGATGGGCCTATGGGAATATCCTCTTCTGCTTCTTTCTCTGGTGTAACCAGAGTTATTACCTGCTCGGGTGCCGCGGAAGGAGGACTCTCAGGGGCTTCTTCCTGAATGGTGCTGGATTCACCTTCTACGCCTTTGCCCTTGCCTTTAGGCTGACTGTTTGGATCATGGAGGTGCGTTACCCAATGGGGAGGTTGTGAAATCAACCCCAAGGTAGATTAGTCCGTTCATCCGGCACCAATGCTCTGTCCTACGCAGAGTCTCCTTGACCCTCTCCTCAATTGTCTGAGGGGCCTTAGTTCTATCAATGGCCGGAAAGGGCCAATTGTCCCCATCTGTGTCAGTATATACCTTGTCTATTTCATCTTCCGTAGTTTGGAAGCCTTTGGGGACAATGGCTATCCCATATTGGATGATTTCTGCCAAGGCTAGGCGAGAATGATCCTTTCTCCTGAGCTCCACCTCATGGATGACGTCAATGTAAATGTCCTCGATCTGAGGGACGTGGATTGGATCAAGTTTCGCCCTTGGCAGACAGCTCCTTGGGTCGAAGGTAGGCCTGGCTGGGAAATCATGTTTCAAATTAAGTAACTCCAGCTCTGCGAACATTTCCTTCGCCTTGTGGTGGGTAGAGCATGTATATCAGCCCACTGTGAGGGGGAAAGGAGTTCCACCCTTCTTTCTTTTCAGGCATTTCTCGTGGTATGTGATCAGCTGCCTTGATAGCTCCAGCAGAATCAGTTTAGGTCCAACATACCTCGGTAGCCTGGTTGGCTCTCCTAAAAAGTTGGCAGCCCTTAGATAGGTGAATGTGGGAAACTAGGTGAACAGGGCCCCCCATTTCTCAGTGGCTGCTACTATGCTTTTGGTCGTGCGACCATAAGTCATATTCGGCCTCAATAGGCAGATGATGTGATAGAAAAACACATCGTTAATTTTTGTGAATTGGGAGATGCTATTCTCCAGCCTCAATTCCGGGTAGTACTCGTATATCTTGACCTGAGGCCAAACTCCACTCCGCGTCAGGCCTGGATAGTCCCTCTCTGATGCTGCAGCGTAGACCACGTAGGAGTTCATATGGAATGTCCCCACAGTGCTAAATTGTTGTAGCTTTCCCGAGAGATCAGTGGCTTTTATAATTTCTCCCCAGCAAAAGCGCTGATCAGGCATATTCTTGTTCATGGTCTCTAAGTACCGCAGCATCCATTTATGGAAATAATGGGCGTCAGAAAGCCCGAAGACCCTGCTCAGGAACGTAATGGTGTCGCTGAGCTCCTCTGAGAAGTCGCTGCGGTGGATGATTTGGGGCCACCGGGTTACTACCTTTTTGTTTTTCAAGTAAACCTCATTCATCAGTTGCATACACTGATCTGCATTGTCATCCCAGGCCTTAATGCAATCTGCTTGACTGACGGCCACAAAGTGCCGGTGGTGAGGTATGCCGAGTATTATCTCAAAGTGATGGGCAGTGAGGTTAATGACTACCTCGCCCTTGCTGTTTACGACACACCTTGTGTCTTTGTTGTAACATTGGGCAATCACCATCAAGAATTCATTGTTGACGGCGCTGACTGGGATTCCTCCGGCGAAGTGCAGGGCACTGCCTATCAGTTTGTCCATCCATGGACTCCTTGTGACTTTCTGAGTTCTGGCCCAGAATTCCTCCATATCAATATGCCCCAATTCTGAGTCTCTGACGTCCAGGCTACACTCGGCCTGGGACTCGGGCATTCTGACCCTCTGATATTTATATTTCATCTCTTCTTCTGTAAGTTTGGCCTTTCCTTTGGATTTGGTAGGTCTCTTGCTGGATGTTGACATATGTTCTTCCAAGTTTATTTGCTGATCTGCATGAAGAAGAAGCGAGACCCAATCCAAAAAGGTTGTATTAGCCATTTGATTTTCCATTGAAGTGTTAACAGAAGAAAGAGTTAGTTATTTTGAGGCTCAGGGTGCATGGCGCATGAAAACTGCAGCTTACAGGGCTAAATAGGTAAGGCACACAGGAAAAGGGTGTTGCAAGGGTTAAACTGGCGCCAGAGCGCATGGCGCATGAAAGCTGCAGGGTGCATTTTGTAAAGGGCGCATGAAAACATTGTGTTACATAGAGACAGGATGCGCCAAAGGCGCATAGATTTTTCATGTTGCATTGGGATTTGGTGTGCCCTTTGGCGCATGTATGGTTTGTGTAACAAGAACTTTTCATGCGCCAAAGGGAACGTGACGCTTGATGCATGGAGGGTTGCACAACATGAATGCTTTTGTGATGAGGAAAGCACCTGCGCCTTTATAACTTCATACTTGGCGCAGATTAAGCCGGTGTTGCGCAGTTGCGGGGTGTGCCTTGAGGGGCGCATGTTAATGCGATGCAGCAAGGAAGGTTGGTGCGCCAAGGTGGGCGCAAGGCTAGCGCTTGCATCATGTGAAGGAGGCGCGCCTTGAGGGCGCAAAGATATTTGATGCAACAAGCATGATGGGTGCGCCATTGGCGCGGATTTTATTCATGCTGTGAGGGGGACAGATGCGCCAAAGGGAAAAACAGAGTTTTTACATGGTTTAGCCTCTCCTTTATCCTTTCTTTTCCAAGATTGTTTGGGAAATAAAATGGTTTAATCCAAAGGGATTCAGACCATGCTTTTAGAAGAACCTCCCTACCAAAGGCTCTGGAAAGAGGGGGAGGAAAAAGGAAAGACAACAAAAAGGGAGGGGCTAGATCGATATTCCAATATTTCCAAACTAAAACCAGACCACCAAGCACACCAAGAACCAAAAACGTAAAACGCACGAGAGAAATAAGAACCTCTTACCCGGATAAATAGTGAGAAACGTGCAACGGGTCCACAACGCGTTGAAAATGACGAGGCAGGGGCTGACAGGCTCAGAGAATAAAAATCACGTGTTTTGCGTCTGGTGATAATGACATTTGTGGGCACGCAAATGCATATATATAGGTGAGCAAGTCATAAATGCGCCACCAACTTTGTAAAGGGCGCATGAAAATTGCTGTCGACATAGGAAAGCATGCGCCCTTTGGCGCACCAAAGCATTCGCCAGCATGGAACTAAGCGCGCCTTTGGCGCACCAAAAGTTGTGTCGCCATGAGATTATGTGCGCCTCTGGTGCACCAAAAGGTGGTGCAACAAAAGTTTTGCCAACATGAAGGCGCATGCACCTTGGCGCACGCAGGGAAGACTCAACATACAAGGCACACCGAAAGGTGTGTTGACACAGGAAAATATGCGCCAAAGGCTTTAAAGGGGGCACCAAAAGTTGGTGTTACATAGTAATTCCATGCGCCCAGCCAAAAAAGACCAAAAAGACTAAGTTCGGAAAACCAGATTTCCCGGAAAAGGGATTTTGCAACGTTCCGAACGCAAGGGATCCCTAACGAGGGATCGAAACAAAATTTTCGGTATGGTTATCGGTAAAATTGCCCTTGTCAATTTTATGGGATAACATTGCCTCGATCGCCACTAACCACCCCCGACGTCATCCACTTTTAAAAAAGGAAAAAAAAAGAATAAAATACAAAATTAAACTTAAAAAAGCTTGAATTTCGTTACTCATCATCCTTGACACTATTTGGTGTTTCCTTACACTCATGCGGCCTCAATTTCTTAGTTTTCTATTTAATTTCTCCGATCTCCCTCATCAATTTTCTCGTATGAAAATGAGCATCTTCTGACCAACCCCCTAGGCTTATATAATCCCCAACACCTAGTCTTCGTCGACCCCCTTGGGTCATCGTTGATTAGCCTTAGCTACCATCGACCGAACTTGGTAGCCTTCACTTTGGCTTCCCCAATATTTTCTTATGACCTCTTCTTGGGCATTCTTCAAAGTCCACCTTTGTGGCCATCTTTATTTTCCCTTTAGGGAATTCTATTTCAATATTCTAATCCTATCCTTTTGCAATCTTGAAGTCCACCTTTGTGGCCATACTTACTCCCTCTTCAATTATTTTATTTTTTCAAAATTATCCAATTTATGCACAAAGTCCACCTCCATGTCCATACTTATATTCTCAATGGGGCATATTATTTCACTACTCTCCTTTTCAGCATTTTTCTCGTCCTATCTTTGGGGCACCATTATTTTCATCCTCATAATTTGGAGAAACATGGTTTTTTGCTCGGTTCCTTATGTATGAAGGATTTCACATAATTTTTGCATTTAGTTGTGCATACTTTGATGCTTTCCCATGACCCCATGATCATTTCGGCTTGCATCCATTTGAGATATTTCTCATTGGATTCTCTCCATTTTGTAGTGATCTTTACCCACTCACCGGCTGTAGAGTAGTGTCACCCATATCCATTTAGACCGTAGTTGTCCCTTTACCGATATGATATTTTAGTCACCACCATGGTTTTCATTGTTATTGCGATGCTTTTTCTTAGAATTTTCCTTGGTAATTATTTTACCCATTTTCTTTACCCCCACCCTTCATCATATAACTTTTTTCAAATGTGCCATATATTTCCTCTAGCATCATCAATACCCCATCGAGAGGTAGCTCATCATTTACCTTCATCAATCATCATCATACCATTTTTCTCTCACTATTTTTGTTGCTTGCTTGCTAGCGCAAACCACTCAACAAAAAGGGGAAAATATAGACACCTAAAATTTATATCTCTACCCTTATGTCTCGCCCACGTGCATGTATGTTTTCTAGGATCCTATCTAGGTCCTCTTTAATTAAATCCATCCCCCTTTATTTAATTAAAATTCCCATCTAATTCCTAACAACTAATTAATTCCTATTAATTAATATATTCATATCTCACATGCCCTAACCAACCTTCTATTTAGGATGCTTTTATCCTAACACATACATCCCCTTACTTTTATAGCTTTTTTATCTTTCCTATATTTATCCCTTAACATCCCTAAAAATCCCTTTCCCACCTACATGCTTTAAATCATTCTTCCAATCCTTAAGAAAGCCCAAATCCCAACCAAAATCACAAAAGAAGCCCCATTGGGGAAAATTTCCCCATAGTTGACAATGACCCAATGCGATCGTCATCGACCCTATAAAACTAAGTATTTTCTTTCCATAATCATCGATGCATGTAAATTTTGGAGCTTCCTTGTGACTTGTGAATTTACTCTTATGCTTGAGCATTCCTAAAAATTTATAGACCTCCGGACCTCTTTGGAACGTGATTACATCACTCACAATCACCCTTCATGAGATTATAAGTCTCTTTGTGTTGCTTTATTCAGATTTTATCATATTATCATTATTTTCTTTGTATCTAACCTTTTGTAGGTGAATTTTGTCTTCAACAATATTGTGAGATTTGTCATCAACCTTCCTTTTTAGTTGCTATCCAAAATTCACCCCCA
Source organism: Taxus wallichiana var. yunnanensis (assembly GCA_018340775.1). Lineage (NCBI taxonomy): Eukaryota > Viridiplantae > Streptophyta > Pinopsida > Cupressales > Taxaceae > Taxus > Taxus wallichiana. Next base: position 466,258,592 of record CM031239.1, read on the forward strand.
GAGTAAATTTTGGTAACATGCATTGAATTCTCAAGCCCCAGGAAAATTGATTGATCCAGGGAAAAAAATCATGTTTCCAGGGTCCCCTCATATTTTCCTAACTCTCTTATCCAGGTTGAAAAGAGCAAGTTCTGAGAAAAGGTGAAAAAGCTGCAAAAACAAGCTTGGGCCAGAAAGAATTGTGAAAATTGGCTAAGTCCTAGTCCTCGCAACAGTCGGGACATTTGGGACGTTGGGACGCGAACCGGCCGAAAATCCCCGGCGATCTGCATGGAAATTGGGATGGCTGGGCCATAGGTACGCAGGACGTGAAATGCCCGAATCGGCCGAAAGAAAGAAAATTTGTCTAAGTCTTTAACCGGGAGCAAGTGGGAAAAAGGTATGCGAAGGACGCGAACCGGCCGAAACGGGAACTTTCGCCTTTGGGACATCCGGGCCATGAGTGCGCGAGAGGGCGCGAACCGGCCGGTTCACCCGAAACAGAGAAATTTTATCTTAATGGGACAGGTTGGGACAAAGGGACGGGTGGGACGTGGATAGCCGAAGGAGCCGAAAGCCAATCAAGCAATGCCACATGTCATCGGCTGAATGAGAGACAAGGAAGCCCATTTTAGGTGGATCGAGAGTTTTTGTCCCAAGCATTTGCGACATCCGGACAGAGGCGCGAAGGGTGCGAAAAGCCGCGCATACCGCGATAAATCAAATCACGACACGTGTCACAAGGGAGAAAGTCCAAAAGTCAAAGGGCGAGGTTTCAAGCACTGACCTAAGCCAATAAAAAGAGGACACATGTCCAATGAAGTAGGGAAGGAGAGAGAATTACGCATCCAATCAGTGCTTGACACGTGTCATCCAGTGGCGAGAGCGCGAAAGATTTTTAAAACATGTTTTCACCTGTTTTGTGCCCTAAATCTTCAGATCGACATATCTTTCGATCCAGAGCTCAGATTTGCACGTTCTTTATATCAACGGAAAGCTTATGAAATTCTCTATGTGATTCTGGGGTTAATCTTGAATTTTGGTGTAGTCTAGAGAGAGAAAATTGAGAAACGGCTCTGACGCGTGTTCATGGCCAGAAGTGACATTTCAGCGACCAGATTTAATGCAGAATGGGTCGCATTCTCCTGTAATTCGGTCAAAGTGATAGGGTATGGGTTTGTAAGGTCCCCATGCTATTTTAATGCATCTGCAGTCAAGGAGGGATGGGCTCTCATGTTTTTGTATGTTTCTATCTCCTGGGCTCGACCCATGCAATGTAAAAGCTAGATTTGGCTCATTTCTAAGGGGGAACAATTTTTGACATAGCAACTTCTTCTTTCACCTCCAGCAAGTGATTGATGCAAGGATCAGACCTCTCCAAAGATTGTAATAGATTTTTACCTCTCTGAGGGTGTAATGCATGTTTTTGACACTGAAATGATAATGCAAGCTCTGTGAATGGGTTTCAGTCCTCTGTTTGTATTATTTGCTTCATTTCAGATCCTAAATTATACCTTATCAGTCTGTGTATGTTTTATGTTGTGAACTTTGGTATGTGTCTATTTGCATGACAGAAATGTTTCACCACTCCTTTTGGTGCATCACCATTGTTAGTTAGTTTCAATTTTTGCACTTCTATCCCTGTCTCCTTGCAAGTTAGAGTAGGATTAGGACCTGAACCTCTATAGTTGTGCAAGCATTAGATCTAAATCAGAGGAGTTTGAGGAACCAGCCTCTAATCTGGAGATTCCTCTCTCAGTTTCACAAGTCCCCACACTTGGAGAGAGGTTTCCATGTTGTGCAATCACACTGGATGCTAGAGTGATCAACCTAGAAGCCTGATCTCGCATCCGTGGGTCTTTGTGAGTTTGCAACAACGAGTTTGGCATGCCGGTGGGGACCCTAGAGGTCTCGTTTTTATTGCAAAAAGTTGATATGCATCTGCTGCAGCTTTTCTTTCTTATAAGAGCTATTATTTGCATATTTGACGTCTCCAGGGGAAGAATCAACTGGTTTCGTAGTACGGGCACGAAAACTCATGAGAAGAATCACTACAAGGTCAAGAGTTGGAGAAGAAGAAGTGTCTTTTTTGAATACCCAGCAACTATCTTTAAGAAGAAGGTAAAGAGGAAGAAGGATTCAAAGGTCTCCATCTCCACCAAACAGAACTCTCTCAACTCCCCGCACTGATAGGCCTTTCATTCAGTCAACAAGGGTTTTAAGACCAATCGAATGGCGAGAAAAACAACCCCTACGTCAACTTCACAGGCAGTAGCAGCCCACTTGTTCTCAATGCACAACATCCAGTTCCTATTACAGCCTTGAAGAACATTCCCTACTTCACTGGAGAAAATCAGACTACTCCAGGTGATCATGTTAAAGATATTGCTAACCTTTGTACAATCCATGAAATCAATGAAATGCAAGTGGTTGTCAAGTTACTGACATCTTCATTCAAGGGTAAAGCATTGCAATGGTTTAGGAGCCTTGGAGCTGGTTCTATCACAAATTGGAATCAGTTGTGTATAGCACTTCACGAGCAATTTGGGGAGAAGGGAGACAACTTGTCTCTTTTGGAGCAGCTGACAACTATCGAGAGAGCTCCCAACGAGTAGCTGACTGACTTCAACTTCAGATTTCAAAGGTCTTGGGATAGGATTCCAGTGGCAGTCAGGCCAACAGTAGAAGGTGCTTTTCTCTATTACCTTAAAGCTTTAAATTCTGATATTTCTATGTTAATTCAATCTATGGGAGGCACAACCTTACTGCTGCTTATAACATTGCCATTAGGGCCAAAAACTGTCTTATTCAAGCTGGTAAACTGGCTCCTAGGCCTCCCATGCCCTTGTATCCAAACCTAGAAAATCCAAGCACGAGTCAAGCACCCACTTTGGCTCCTATTCCCACCCCTAGAAATAAAAGTTCAAACGAGACTTCTACTTCATCCTCTAGCACTTCAAATGAACTCCAAGAGGTCATGAAACAATTGTAAAACTTGGGAAATGAGCTGGTTACTATCAAAAGACAACAAGCTCAAAGTGCTAGACCGTATCAGCCTCAAGCGTAGTACCAGGCTAGGCCCCCATACCAACAAAATAGGTCACCAACTCAGGCTACAAATCAAAATCAAAGACAAGTAAGGCCTCTCGCTAATAGACCATTTCAGCCCTATAACCCCAATGTTGTATCTGCTTCTAAAGCATTAGTGCCAGTCCAAAATAACATGGCCCAAGAATATGATTGGTGCTTTCCATGCAACGAGCCTCATAACCAATCCATGTGTTTCAATGGTGCTCTCAATCAAGCATTGATGGTGACAACTACTGGTGTGGAGGGTGAGGGCAGTCAAGGAAACAACCAACAACAAGAAACATTCCAACAGCAATCAGCCCCAAATGACACCACATTGGTGAACTGGCAAGTAGAAGATTTCTGTGGCATGAATCAAGCAGTTTCTCAAAGTGTTGCAGCCAACACAAGGTCAAAGAGGAGAAATTTGGGTGAAGAACAGCCATTAGCCCCAGCCAATCCACAACCTTCCACGGCTCCACAAGTGGTTGGCAAGCAAAATCCAATTTCAAATGCACAAGGGCAGCCAAAGACAGCTCTTAGGCCAACTCAAATACCGGTTGTTGTTGCCCACATGCAAGGGGTGAATGTGCAAACCAAGGGACAACAAAATGATACTTCATCCCCGTTCAAGATCAATGATGAATGAAGAAGACTAACGTCAATATATCAATGTTGGAATCCCTATCTATCCCGTGCCAAAGAGATTTTCTGCAAGCTTCCATGAAGGATTGGCCAACTTCAATCAACAAGACAAGATGTAAGACAAAGTGCTTACAAATGCTGCCCAACTGAAGGAAGTCATGGAGGGAAACAAGGTAAAATGTTGAAGCCCCCTCCTTTCTATGTTTCATTGATCATTGGAAATCAGCTAGTACATAATTGCATGATAGACTCTGGGGCAAGTAGCTCAGTAATGCCTAAACAGATAGCTGATCAGCTAGGGATCCAATATGAAATAACATCTAAAGGGGTAGTGCAGTTAGATGGGACAACAATAGCAATAGTTGGAGTGATTAGAAATTTGAGTCTTACCTTACACGCATGTCCAAATGTTGTTGTTTTACAAGATGTATCAATCATAGACCTTCCACCACTCTTTGCCCTTTGCTTGTCAAGGGACTTCACAGCCAAGATTGGGGGGTATTTGTCTGCTGATTGGTCACACATGCTATTTAGAACAAGATATGGAACTAAGGCCACAATTAGGTCCGAACCTATTGCAAACTTCCATATTGAGCCTTACACTCCAAGTCAGATTAATGCCAATTGCTCAGCATTTGATCAAGAAGATCACCCTAGCACTGATGAGGCTGACACCAAGGTTGGAAGCATCCCAGATCTAACTCTTGATGAATGGGCAAACAAGATACATGCTTTTGATCCCTATCAAGAAGTAGAAGAATCTGTGCTAGGAGTTTATTGTTTACATGAAGAGAATCAACCTCTCCCCAGCATCACCAAGCCGGATCATAAAGACAAGAATGAAGTATGGCAATTGTTCTTTGATGGGTCAAGGAGTAGACAAGGTGTAGGAGGAGGAGCTATGCTCATTTCACCGCAAGGTATAAGGTATTACTCAGCCTTCCATTTCCAGTTTTCCTGTTCAAACAACACGGCTGAGTATGAAGCCTTAATTCATGGACTGCACTAGGCAATGAAGAAAGGCATCAGGAATTTACAAGTATTTGGTGATAGTGAGCTGATCGTAAACCAAGTGAAAGGAAAAATGCTGCCAAAAATGATCTCATTGAAGAACTACAAAAATCGGGTATGGGATCTTATTGAAGATTTTGAAGCTTTTAGCATCAATTCCATCCCAAGAAAAAAGAATGAAGCAGCTGACAGGCTAGCAGCAATTGGGGCTGCGTTTGATGTTGTAGAAAGTATCAAAAGTGAGAAATATCAGCCTCATATCAAATTGGTTGTTGGACCAGGTTGTTCCGAGATAACAACACAAATTGGCAAGTCTTCGAGAATGATTAGTAAATTGTTAATTTCCTACAAGAAGAAGCTGAGTTCTCCGCCAAGAATCAAGACAAGCTGCATCAGTAAAGTATGGTGACCAAGTGGTGCAGCTGAGAACTAACAAATTACCAAAAGGCCTCATAACCTTGGAGTCAATCTTCAACCCGAATGATCAGTTCCGGAAGGAGAAAGCGAACATTCAAGTAAAGGGTGAAGATTCAGAGCCTATTTTAGTGGAAGAAGGCAAAACATTGCAGATTGGCAAAGTAAGTACCTCACAAGAGAAATCTGATTTTGTTCAGCTTTGTCAAGAGTTCCCAGATGTCTTTGCTTGGACTTACAAAGATCTAAGAGGTTTCAACCCAAAGTTGGCACAACATACTATTGAGCTGGATCCGGAATCCAAGCCTGTCAGGAAAAAGCAAAGGCCAGTGAATCCCCATATTGAACCTCTCATGAGAAAAGAGTTAAGCAAGCTTATTGAGGCCAGTATCATCTTCCCCATCAAACACTCAAGTTGGGTCGCCAACTTAGTCCCAGTCAGAAAGAAGAATGGAGAGATCAGGTTGTGTGTCGACTTCAGAGATTTGAATAGAGCCTCTCTCAAGGATCATTATCCACTCCCTTCCATGGAGCAAATATTGCAGGTTGTAGCTGGTTCAGAAAGGTTTTCACTACTTGATGGCTACTCAGGCTACAATCAGATTATGGTGAGGGAGGAAGATCAGTTCAAGACAGCCTTCACAACCAAATGGGGAACATATGCCTACAAGAAGATGCCATTTGGCCTATCAAATGCTGGAGCCACTTTCCAAAGGGAAATGGATATGGCATTCAAGGGGTTGATCAATGAAATAGTTTTGATATATCTTGATGACATCACTGTATTCTCCAAAAATGCAGTGGATCACCTTTTTCATCTGAGGCAGGTGTTTCAAGAGGTGTAGAAGGTTCGGAGTGTCTTTGAATCCTAAGAAGTGCATCTTTCTTGCACATGAAGGGAAGCTCCTTGGCCATATTGTCTCCAAGGAAGGATTAGCAATTGATCCAGAGAGGGTTGAAGCCATAAGAGCACTACCATTGCCAAGCCACAAGAAAGCCCTTCAGAGTTTCTTGGGAAGGATAAACTTTGTTTGGAGGTTTGTCCTAGATTTTGCAGCCCTTGTCAAGCCCATCACCAAAATGTTAAAGAAAAGCATGGCTTTCAAGTGGATAGCAGAAGGCAAGGAGAGTTTTGAAGCAATCAAAGAAGCCATCTCCCAAGCACCAACTCTCATCAACCCAGACTTCTCCAAGGATTTCATCCTCTATGCATTTGGAGGTAATGACACTATCTCTGCCATTTTGGTACAGCAGAACAAAGATAATGATGAGCAGCCAATTGCCTTTTTCAGCCAGAGCCTAGATGACTGTGAGGTGAGGTACTCTTTTATTGAAAAGCATGTACTTGCAGTAATCAGAAGCTTGAAGAAATTCAAGCATTTAGTCTCAAACAACAAGGTCTAGTTGCTGGTCTCACATGCTGGGGTTAAGGACTTCCTCCTCAACAAGGATTTGAATGAGAAAAGGGTAGGTTGGATCACCCATGTCATGGAGTATGACATTGAGATCAAGATCACCAAGTTGGTAAGAGGGAAAGGATTGTGTGAGCAGCTGGTTTTGGGGAAGTAAAAAGAAGTATGCAACAAAGAAGAAACTATTTTGACAGTCCAAGACATCCATGAGCCAAGTGGCAATCATGAAGAAGACAATGCTTCCCCCACTCCTTGCTGGACCCAAGGTATTATGCACTTCCTAGGCACAGGCCTATGCCCTCCAGAGATGAACAAGACCCAAAGGAGACACTTTAGATTGCAGGCTGTCCCGTATGCCATTGTTGATCAAGTTTCGTTCAAGAAAGATGTAAATGGAGTGCTGCTTGAGATGCATTAGCACAAGTTAGATTCAAAGGGTATTAGAAGAGTTCCATGATGGACCAGCTGGTGGCCATTTTGCACCAAGAGTGACAGCTCTAAAAATCATGAAGGCTAGTTATTATTGGCCTAAAATCTTCAGTGATTGTTATGCATGGATCAAGAGGTGTAAGAATTGTGCATTCTTCACAGGAAAAGAGAAGTTTGCTGCCCTTCCATTGCATCCAATCTCAGTTGACCAGCCATTCATGCAATGGGGTTTGGACTTCATTGGAGTCATTAATCCCAATTCAAGCCAAGGGCACAAATGGATTTTGACAGCCACATACTACTTCACCAAATGGACAGAAGCAGTAGCACTCAAAGAGGCAAATGAGTCTAGCATCTTAGACTTTTATGAGGGGATAACAACCAGATTTGGTGTACCTGCTACAATAATCTCTGATAATGCATTGGCATTCATTGGATCTAAGGTGACTGAGTGGGCTATCAAGAACGGTATTTACCTAAGCACTTCATCGAACTATTACCCTCAGGGTAATGGCCAGGCCGAGTCTACAAACAAGAACTTGTTGAGGATCATTAGGAGGACTCTTGATGAGAATCAGAGGTCTTGGCATACCAAACTGAAATCAGCCTTATGGGCTGATAGGATAACTCCCAAAAGATCCATAGGTAACTCTCCATTCAGGCTTGTCTATGGAAGAGAGGCAACCTTGCCCATGTCACTTGAGTTGCCAACGTTGGAACTCATGAAATAGCTGGAGTTGCTAGAGTTTGAGCCCATGGAGGTGAGGTATGCAGAGTTGATGGAGCTGCAAGAGATCGAAAATCGGGCATCCCAAGTAATGGAAAAGGATCAAGCTTTGATCAAGAAAACCTTTGATAAGAAGGCCAAGGATAGATCTTTTCAAGTTGGAGATCTAGTGTTGAAATGGGATGTGGATAGAGCAAAACCGGAAGGCATTCAAAATTTGATGCCATTTGGAGTGGCCCATACATGGTCACAAAGTGCAAGAACAACAATGCTTTCCAATTGGCCTCATTGGATGGTGAAGAACTGCAGATTCCAGTCAATGGAATCTATCTCAAGCGTTGCTTCTAGAGGGAAGTTCACTACCTCTGTAAATATTAGATTAGATTTTCTTTCCTCCAAGTGCTTGTGCACATTGTTTTGCTGTAGGTTAGTTTTGTTTTCCCTAAGTGCTTTGGCATAGCTTGCTGTCCATGGAGATGTTTAGCAGTCCTTGCTTTCATCAGGTGACATTCCATCTTCCTCCTTGCACATTCTGAGTCAGTTAGGGTTCTAAATAGAATATTTGATGACTCCATGCCCAATGGACTGCTTCAGGCAACTGGTATCTTTTACCTAGCAGACAGGTAACCTCGCTGAGTCGCCAATTGTTATCCAAAATTCACCCCCAGAGTAAATTTTGGTAACATGCATTGAATTCTCAAGCCCCAGGCAAATTGATTGATCCAGGGCAAGAAAATCATGTTTCCAGGGTCCCCTCATATTTTCCTAACTCTCCTGTCCAGGTTGAAAAGAGAAAGTTCTGAGAAAAGGTGAAAAAGTTGCAAAAACAAGCTTGGGCCAGAAAGAATTGTGAAAATTGGCTAAGTCCTAGTTCTCACAATAGTCGGGACATTTGGGACGTTGGGACACGAACCGGCCGAAAAGCCCCTAGGCAGTCCACACGGCAATTGGGACGACTGGGCCATAGGTACGCGCAGGACGCGAAATGCCCAAATCGGCCGAAAGAAAGAAAATTTGTCTAAGTCTTTAACCGGGAGCAAGTGGGACAAAGGTACGTAAAGGATGCGAATCCGTTTGAATCAAGCTGAAATGGGGAACTTTCACACTAGGACATCTAGGCCGTGAGTGCGCGGAGGACCCGAACCAGTGGTTCACCCGAAATGGAGAAATTTCACATGCGGCGGTTGGGACAAAGGGACGCGTGGGACGCGGATAGCCGAAGGAGCCGAAAGCCAATCAAGCAACGCCACGTGTCATCGGCCGAATGAGGGACAAGGAAGCCCATTTCGGGCGGATCGGGAGTTTTTGTCCCAAATAGTTTGGGACATCCGGGACAGAGGGACGTGAAGGGCGCGAAAAGCCGGCAGACCCGCGGACCAATCAAATCACGACACGTGTCACAAGGGAGAAAGTCCAAAAGTCAAAGGGCGAGGTTTCAAGCACTGACCTAAGCCAATAAAAAGAGGACACATGTCCAATGAAGTAGGGAAGGAGAGAGAATTACGCATCCAATCAGTGCTTGACACGTGTCATCCAGGTGGCAGAGCGTGGGAAAGATTTTCAAAACACGTTTTCACCTGTTTTGTGCCCTAAATCTTCAGATCGACATATCTTTCGATCCAGAGCTTGGATTTGCACGTTCTTTATATCAACAGAAAGCTTATGAAATTATCTATGTGATTTTGGGGTTAATCTTGAATTTTGGTGTAGTCTAGAGAGAGAAAATTGAGAATGGCTCTGACGCGTGTTCATGGCCAGAAGTGACATTTCAGTGACCAGATTTAATGCAGAATGGGTCGCATTCTCCTGTAATTCGGTCAAAGTGATAGGGTATGGGTTTGTAAGGTCCCCCATGCCATTTTAATGCATCTGTAGTTGAGGAGGGATGGGCTCTCATGTTTTTGTACGTTTTCTGTCTCCTGGGCTCGACCCATGCAATGTAAAAGCCAGATTTGACTTATTTTCAAGGGGAACAATTTTTGACATAGTAGATTTCTTCTTTCACCTCCAGCAAGTGATTGATGCAAGGATCAGACCTCTCCAAAGATTGTAGATTTTTTACCTCTCTCCGAGGGTGTAATGTGTTTTTGACACTGAAATGATAATGCAAGCTCTGTGAATGGGTTTCAGTCCTCTGTTTGTATTATTTGCTTCATTTCAGATCCTAAATTATACCTTATCAGTCTGTGTATGTTTTATGTTGTGAACTTTGGTCTGTGTCTATTTACATGACAGAAATTTTCACCACTCCTTTTTGGTGCATCACCATCGTTAGTTAGTTTTAATTTTTGCACTTCTATCCCTGTCTCCTTGCAAGTTAGAGTAGGATTAGGATCTGAACCTCTGTAGTTGTGCAAGCATTAGATCTAAATCAGAGGAGTTTGAGGAACCAGCCTCTAATCTAGAGATTCCTCTCTCAGTTTCACAAGTTCACACACTTGGAGAGAGGTTTCCATGTTGTGCAATCACACCTGGATGCTAGAGTGATTAACCTAGAAGCTTGATCTCGCATCCGGGGTGCTTTGTGAGTCTGCAACAACAACTTATTTACTTGTAGGTCATCCATTTCATCCTTTTGGTCTCATATTTTTCTAACCGTGCTATATTCACCATTGACCTTGTTAGATAGCCATTGAACCAACCCTATATGACTATTTTCTCTACCTCAAGGCCTTCTCCGGTCTCTGCATATACTCTATTTCTAATCCAACACGTTAAAACCTTCATCAAGTTCCTCATTGCATAAACCAAAATATTTGTAGCTTGGTCACCATTTCTTTACCTTAGTCACCATCGACCATGGTTTCCTCTCCTTAGATCCCTTCGGGTTGAATCCAACATACACAAGCCTTTCTACATCTAGATCTTGCAGGGTTTGCATATTCATCTTACATTTCATATTCTCACTCCCAGTCACCATTGACCTACCTCTACATAGTCCTGGGTCGCCATCGACCTAGATCGTATCATTTAATTTAAAATTATTTCAATTTAATCAACTTCTAGATCAGATCTTAGTTATTCCTAGATTATATATGCCTTTAGTTTCTACATGCTATCTTCTATTCCATCCTTTATTTCGCTTCTTCTTTAAAATGAGGGTTGACATCCGCCAAGGAAGTTAATGCTTCTTAGATCCACTTTGTCAGAAACCCCACATATCTCATCAAATAAATCTCCTTTTATATCTGTCTTATTTACGGTCATTAGATAGAACAAGGATCAATTACTTGGCACCCGTTCATCCATCACATTGCGTTAGAGGTACCATAAACCCTCCATGTTATGAGTTGCTAGTTGCTTTCATTACTAGTTCATTCATTTGATTAGGAACGAAGAAAATTGTCTAACACCAACTCCACAAGGAGGCTAGAACCCCCAAGATGATAAATCACCCACTCAACCAACTTATGATGTTATGATCTCTGAAATATTTCTGCCACATTGATAGAGACCAATGGTTTAACTCATACTTCTTCAAACCCTAATTCAAACCCTAAGTGTTCATTCTATCACAAACTAGATATTCCTTCACTTATGAAGTCTTCAAACCATTGCACACATAATTGTTATCAATCCTCAATCTATCACACATGTTATTAGATATAGAATCATGCTCACACCCATGTAAAAATATGTCACTTAGGTTTCACTTCTTGCACACACACTACTAGCTCACAAAAACACCCAAAATAATGCTTTTATAGGATCCTTCACATTTCAAATTAAAACACAAAATTTTAACCTCCTTTGGATGGAAACATGCAAGAAAAACATTCAAAATTCATAACATAACATTCAAAAGTGACCCAAGTAGGTTGGCCTAGCCAAAATCATCATTACATGCTCCAAAAAGACTCAAATCCCCATAGGTACAAAGAGAAAAATACCCTAACATAAAAACCATACTTTTTCATGACCCATAAATCAACACACATGTTTAAATTAACATTTAAATGTAATACATGGTATAAATTTACATCAATAATTAGAATATTTCATTTAATGGGACCATTGTTCTTTGTTCTTCTCAAAACACATGTTTCCTTCACCCTCGAGGACTCAAACTGAATTTGTGCCTCCGGATCACAAAAATCACCTCAACTATATCATGTGAAAAATTTATGTAAATTAAAATACCTTTATAACACTTATAATTAAGTTATAAGCATTTAAACAACTACTGGTTAAAACTACATCAAAATTTTCCTTCACCAAATCAAGCCGCCCAAAACCTCGTTTCCAAAAAGCAAATAGTTAACACCTTTCTAGGAACAATCAAGAATTATCAATGGATTCCAAATTAATCCCTATTAAAATTAAAGGGGATAAAAATCATCACCCAATCCATCTCATGCTCTAACCAACTCAAAATATCCAAAGATATCCAGGTCTTATCCTCATGCTTTGGAAAAAATCTTCCCGTCTAAAAAAAAGACCAGAAACTCCGATCGAAACTCATCATCACGAGAAAAATATATCGCTAGAAATATATCTGTAGAATATTTCTAAAACAACTAGAACAACCTCATAACTCCACATGTAGCTTCTATTATGCCCATTTCTTCAAGACTATTTTTTACCGCCTCAAAATCGTGCTTTGACCAATCAACCTAAATGAAGATCATAAGACCATATAACTAGATAAAAATGTCCTAAAACATATTTGAACATCAATAAAAACTCACATAAATCATACAACACCAATTTAGTTTTCAACTCCTTTGGACAACATTGTCGCAAAAAAACTTCTTTAGAAAATAACTTGTTTGAATGGGGTCCACTCATCACCATGACCTCTATCACAAATTTTTAAAAATATGAAAAGAGTATTATACATGTTCCAATAATCATCAAGGAACTAGGAAGAACTTATGGCCACTTAAGAATCAAATATCTCAAACCTCTTTCGGGATAGGGTTTCAAACTCATAAAAAGTTGTTTACCTTATTAACATTCCTTCATAAAAATTGTTTACCTTATTAACATTCGTTCATAAAAATTTGACGATTAAATGAACTTATTATTTTCATGAAACCTTCTAAAATCACTTTTGAAACATACCTAAAATCCAAAATTTCCGATGAAAAGAACACACTTTGGGATGATCATCGAAGTTCTAATTCGAGCTAGAAATGGCCTTGTCCTTAACCCCGTCTCACCAAAACTAACATAACTTGCAAAATTCACATCCTAACATCCTAAATTTTTCTCAAAGCACCATGGAGCTGTTGTCAAAATTTCACCCCCCAGGTAAATTTTGATAACATGCATCAGAGTTTTGCAGTTCCAGGCAAGTAGATTGAAACAGGAAAAATCACGAAAAATGGCTAAGTCCTAGTCCTAGGAGCAGTCGGGACATTTGGGACATCTAGGCGCGGATCGGCCGAAAAGCCTCCAGGCGGCCCGTGAAGCAAAGGGACATCTGGGCCACAGGTACGCGCGGGACGTGAAATGCCCGAATCAGCCGAAAGAAGGAAAAATTTTCCCAAGTCTTCATCCGGGACAAACGGGACACAAGTACGCGAAGTACGCGAACCGGCCGGATCGGCCGAAATGAGAACAAACAGTCCGGAGGCAAAAGGGACATCTGGGCGAAGTACGTGAATCGGCCGGATCAGGCGAACCGGAAGAATTTGGCCATGCTAAAGCACTGGGACATTTGGGACAAATGGACGTGAACCGGCCGGTTCAGCCGAAACAGAGAAAGTTCGTACTGGGACATCTGGGCCGCAGGGACGCGAGGGACGCGGATAGCCGAAAAAGCTGAGAGCCAATCAGATTGCGCCACGTGTCATCGGCAAATGAGGGACAAGGAAGCCCATTTCGGGCGGATCGAGAGGTTTTGTCCCAAACAGTTTGGGACATCCGGGACATAAAGACGCGAAGGGCACGAAAAGTGCGGCAAACCCACGGACCAATCAAATCACGACACATGTCACAAGGAGATAGTCCAAAAGTCAAAGGGTGAGGTTTGAGCGGCGAACCAAACCAATGAAATAGCGCCACGTGTCCAAGTTTAAGGGACCCACAAGGAAATTTCAAAAGGAAATCCCGTGAAAGGTAGAGGAGAGAGAATTGCTCGTCCAATCAGCACGTGCCACATGTCATCCAGGTGGCAGAGCGTGGGAAAGATTTCAAAACACGTTTTGGCCCGTTTTTGCCCTAAATCTTCAGATCACCATAACTTTCGATCCAGAGCTCGGATTGGCACGTTCTTTATATCAATGGAAAGCTGGTAAAATTCTCTACACGATTCCGGGTCAATCTTGCATTTTGGTTCAGTTTGGAGAGATAAAATCAAGAAACACCTCTGGCACAAAATAACAAGCAGAAGTAATGCTTCAACAAACAACTTTAATGCAGCAGACAGTTCGCCGCTTCTGTTAGACAGCCCGCCGTTTTGCCAGGATCCACCGCTTCTGCCATAATGAGATGAATGGAATGCAACCTGGAGGTGGTTGGGGTAGATTTGGCTTTCCTCTCTCTCTTCCCTCTCTCATTCTTTCTATATATTGTAAAGAGGAGCTTCTTTTCAGAGGTCGAACATTTTTCTGTTTTGCCTCTCCCTTCTTCTCCTCAGGTGAATTTGTGGAGTTCGAACCTCTCATTTGAACTGTAATACTATTCTACCTCATGGCATTCTGTAGTGTATTGTATCAATCTTTGGAGCAAGTAATGCATGTCTATGGATGATTCTCACCCTCTCTGTGTTCATTTTGCATCCTCCCAGTCTTTCACTGCAGGTTTTGTCATCTGTGCATGATCTTATATCACATTCAAATGGTCTGTGTTCACTGGAAAATAGGTGTTCTTCATTCCTCGGTGCATCACCTCTATTAGCTTAGATTTATTTTATGCATCTTCTTACCTTGTCTCCTTGGTAGATTAGATTAGGTTTTGAGAAAACCCTCTGCATATTTCGTGTGCATCTGAACAGAGGAATAGGAACCAGCCTTCTCTGGAGAATTCTTTCTCATTTTTCAAGTCCCACACTTAGAGAAAGGATTCAATGTTATGCAATCACACTGGATGCCAAAGTGATCAACCTAGAAACCTGATCTGCATCCAGGGGTGCTGTGATTTTGCATCACGCTTTTTTGCTTTACGCCGGTGGGACCTAGAGGTCTCATTTTTTTGCAGCAAAGTTGATATGCATCTGCTGCAATTTTCTTGCTTAAAAAGAGCTATTATTCGCATATCTGGCGACTCCAAGAGGAAGATCAACTGGTTTCAGCAGTACAGGCCTAAAAGCTTATGAGAAGAATCACAAGGTCAAGAGTTGGAGAAGAAGAAGTGCTATTTGAATACCTGCAATTATCTCCAAGAAGAAGGCAAAGAGGAAGAAGGATTCAAAGGTCTCCATCTCCACCAAACAGAACTCTCTCAACTCCTCCACCTGCTCGGCCTTTCATTCAGTATTCAAGAGTCCTTCGACCAATCAGAATGGCGCAACCACTAAATCCCTTTGTCAATTTCACTGGCAGCAGCCCACTCGCCCTCAATGCACAGAATCCAGTTCCAATTGCAGCATTGAAGAACATTCCATTTTTCTCTGGAGAAAATCATACCACTCCTGGTGATCATGTAAAAGACATTGCTAACATCATGCGATCCATGAGATAAATGAAATGGATGTAGGTACACAAATTCTTTGGCGTCTTCATTCAAGGGGAAAGCATTGCAATGGTTTAGGAGCCTTGGAGCTGGCTCTATCACAAACTGGAATCAGCTGTGTATTGCACTTCATGAGCAGTTTGGAGAAAAGGGAGACAATTTGTCTCTACTGAGAACAATTGACAACTATCAAGAGAGCCCCCAACGAGCAGCTGACTGATTTCAACTTCAGATTTCAAAGGTCTTGGGATAGGATTCCAGTGGCAGTCAGGCCAATAGCAGAAGGTGCTTTTCTATACTATCTTAAAGCTTTGAATTCTGATATTTCTATGTTAATTCAATCTATGGGAGGCACAACCTTACCTGCTGCTTATAGCATTGCCATTAGAGCCGAAAACTGTCTTATCCAAGCTGGTAAATTGGCTCCTAGGCCTCCAATGCCATTATATCCAAGTTTAGAGAGCCCAAGTGCTAGTCAAGCACCTGTCTTAGCTCCTATTCCCACTCCTAGAAATCAGAGTTCAAATGAAGCTTCCACTTCATCTCCAAGTGCCCCAAATGAGCTTCAAGAGGTCATGAAGCAATTGCAAAATCTAGGCAATGAGCTGGTCACTCTCAAAAGACAGCAAGCTCAAGGTTTTAGACCTTCATATCAGCCTCAAGCTCAACCTAATAGGCAGCCATATCAGCCTCAAAGGCCACCTAATCCAGCTGCAAATATGAATCAAACAAGGCCTCCTGTCAATAGACCATTCCAGCCCTATAATCCAAATGCCATATCTGCCTCTAGGGCATTAGTACCAGCACAAAACAACATTGCCCAGGAGTATGATTGGTGTTTTCCATGTAATGAGCCTCATAATCAATCCATGTGCTTCAATGGTGCTTTGACTCAAGCTTTAATGGTAACAACTACTGGTGTGGAGGGTGAGAACAGTCAAGAAAACAACCAACAACAAGAAACATTCAAACAGCAATCAGCCCCAAATGACACCACATTGGTAAATTGGCAAGCAGAGGATTTTTGTGGCATGAACCAGGCAGTTTCTCAAGGTGTTGCAGCAAACACAAGGTCAAAAAGGAGAAATTTGGGTGAAGAACAGCCATTAGCCCTAGCCAATCCACAACCTTCCATGGCTCCACAAATGATTGGCAAGCAAAGTCCCACTTCAAATGCACAAGGACAACCAAGAACAGCCCCTAGGCCAACTCAAATGCCAGCTGTTGCTGCCCACATACAAGGAGTAAATGTGCAAACCAAGGGGCAGCAGAGAGATCCTTCATCACCATTCAGTATCATTGATCAGATGAAGAAAACAAACGTCAATATATCTATGTGGGAATCCCTATCCATCCCAGGCCAAAGAGATCTGCTGCAAGCTGCCATGAAGGACTGGCCAGCTTCGAATCAGCAGATGCAAGACAAAGTGCTTACAAATGCTGCCCAATCTGAAGGAAATCATGGAGGACAACAAGGTAAGATGTTGAAACCCCCTCCTTTCTATGTTTCATTAATCATTGGAAATCAGCTAGTGCATAATTGCATGATTGATTCTGGAGCAAGTAGCTCTGTCATGCCCAAACAAATAGCTGATCAGCTAGGGCTTCAGTATGAAACAACATCCAAAGGGGTAGTGCAGTTGGATGGGACAGCAATAGCAACAGTTGGAGTGATTAGAAATTTGAGTCTTACCTTGCACGCATGTCCAAATGTTGTTGTTTTACAAGATGTGTCAGTCATAGACCTTCCACCACTCTTTGCCCTATGTTTGTCAAGGGACTTCACTGCCAAGATTGGGGGATATTTGTCTGATTGGTCACACATGCTATTCAGAATGAGATATGGAACTAAGGCCACAATCAGATCTGAACCTATTGCAAACTTCCATATTGAGCCCTACACTCCAAGTCAGATTAATGTCAATTGCTCAGCATTTGATCAAGAAGATCACCCTAGCACTGATGAAGCTGACACTAAGGTTGGAAGTATCCCAGATTTGACTCTTGATGAATGGGAAAACAAGGTGCATGCTTTTGATCCTTATCAAGGAATAGAAGAATCTGAGCTAGGAGTCTATTGTATACACGAAGAAAGTCAACCTATTCCTAGCATCACCAAGCCAAACCACAAGGATGACAATGAGGTATGGTAGCTGTTTTTTGATGGATCAAGGAGTAGACAAGGTGCAGGAGGTGGAGCCATGCTTGTTTCACCTCAAGGAGTAAAGTACTATTCAACTTTTAGATTTCAATTTGCATGCTCCAATAACACTGCTGAATATGAAGCCTTGGTGCAAGGGATGCATTGGGCAATCAAGAAAAAAATAAAGAACTTGCAAGTCTTTGGGGACAGTGAATTGATTGTAAATCAGGTCAAGGGACAGCATGCGGCCAAAAATGATCTACTCAGGTGCTACAAGAACAGGGTGTGGGACCTCATGGAAGATTTTGAGGGTTTCGGCATTAAAGCCATTCCTAGGAAAGAGAATCAAGCTGCTGACAGGCTTGCAGCAGTAGGGGCAGCCTTTGACATTGTAGAAAACATTCAACAAGACAAGGTACAACCAAACATCCACGTGATTGTCAGGCCTTCGGTGCCGGATAACGATGTCAGTTGGCAAGTATTTGAGAATGACCAGCAAATCATCCATTTCTTGCAAGAAGAAGCTGAGTTCTCAGCTAAGAATCAAGAAAAGTTGGAACAGCAATATGGTGACCAAGTGATACAGCTGAGAACTGACAAGCTGCCCAAGGGACTTATCACTTTGGAGTCCATTTTTAACCCCAATGATCAGTTTAGAAAGGAGAAAGCAAACATTCAGGTTAAGAGAGAAGATTCGGTATCCATATTGGTAGAAGAAAACAAGCCATTGCAAATTGGAAAGATGACAACTGAGCAAGAAAGGTGTGAGTTCATACAGCTATGTCAAGAATTCCCTGACGTGTTTGCTTGGAGCTATGAAGACTTGAAAGGTTTCAATCCCAACTTAGCTCAGCATACCATCGAATTGGATCCAAATACTAAGCCTGTCAGAAACAGAGACCAGTCAATCCACACATGGAGCCTCTCATGAGGAAAGAATTGGACAAGCTGATTGAGTCAAGAATCATATTCCCAATCAAGCATTCTAGTTGGGTTGCCAACTTAGTTCCAAATGGAAAAAGTGGAGAGATCAGCCTGTGTGTTGACTTCAGAGATTTGAATAGAGCCTCTCTCAAGGACCATTATCCACTCCCTTCCATGGAGCAAATATTGCAGGTCGTAGCTGGTTCAGAAAGGTTTTCACTACTTGATGGTTACTCAGGCTTCAATCAGATTATGGTAAAGGAGGAAGACCAGTTCAAGACAGCCTTCACAACCAAATGGGGCACATATGCTTACAAGAAGATGCCATTTGGACTATCGAATCGCCGAGCAACATTCCAGCGAGCTATGGATATGGCATTCAAAGGCTTGATCAACAAGATAGTGCTGGTATACCTAGATGATATTACTGTCTTCTCAAAGAATGCAGCAGACCATTTCTTTCACCTCAGGCAAGTGTTTCAGAGGTGTAGAAAGTTTGGAGTGTCTTTGAATCCTAAGAAGTGCATCTTTCTTGCACATGAAGGGAAGCTCCTTGGCCATATTGTCTCCAAGGAAGGATTAGCAATTGATCCAGAGAGGGTTGAAGCCATAAGAGCACTACCATTGCCAAGCCACAAGAAAGCCCTTCAGAGTTTCCTGGGAAGGATAAACTTTGTTCGGAGGTTTGTCCTAGATTTTGCAGCCCTTGTCAAGCCCATCACCAAAATGTTAAGGAAAAGCATGGCTTTCAAGTGGATGGCGAAGGAAAGGAGATTTTTGAAGTAATCAAAGAAGCCATCTCCTGACACCCACTCTCATCAACCCAGACTTTTCCAAGGATTTCATCCTCTATGCATTTGGAGGTGATGACACTATTTCTACCATTCTGGTACAATAGAACAAAGATAATGATGAACAGCCGATTGCCTTCTTCAGCCAGAGCCTAGATGACTGCGAAGTGAGGTACTCTTTTATTGAAAAGCATGTGCTTGCAGTAATCAGAAGCTTGAAGAAATTCAAGCATTTAGTCTCAAACAACAAGGTCCAGTTGCTAGTCTCACATGCTGGGGTTAAGGACTTCCTCCTCAACAAGGATTTGAATGAGAAAAGGGCAGGATGGATCACCCATGTCATGGAGTATGACATTGAGATCAAGATCACCAAGCTGGTAAGAGGCAAAGGTTTGTGTGAGCAGCTCGCTTCCAAACAACCAGACAACCCAGAAGATGAAGAAGACGTTGTCCTGCTATTACAAGATGATCAAAAATAGGAAAATGATGATGTGTCCACTCCCTGTTGGACTCAGAATATGATACATTTCCTACAGACGGGCATGTGCCCTCCAGAAATGAGCAAAGCAAAAAGAAGGTACTTCAGATTACAAGCAGTTCCATATGTGCTTGTTGATGGTGTTTTGTTTAAAAAGACATCAACGGTGTTCTATTAAGATGCATTGGGGCGGAGTCGGAGTTTAGAGGATCTTACGAGTTCCATGATGGGGAGGCAGGAGGCCATTTCACCCCATGAGTAACAGCTCTCAAAATCATGAAAGCTGGTTACTATTGGCCTACTATATTCAATGATTGCTACTCATGGGTTAAGAAATGCAAGAAATGTGCATTCTTCACAGGGAAAGGAAGGTTAGCGGCACTGCCCCTTCATCCAATTTTAGTAGATCATCCATTCATGCAATGGGGATTGGACTTCATTGGAGTCATCAATCCCAATTCGAGTCAAGGCCACAAGTGGATTCTTACAGCGACAGACTATTTCACCAAGTGGACCGAAGCAGTAGCGCTCAAAGAGGCAAGTGAGTCTAACATACTAGACTTTTATGAAGAAATAGCAACCAGGTTCGGTGTGCCGGCCACCATCATATCAGATAATGCATTAGCATTCATAGGTTCAAAAATTACAGAATGGGCTGTCAAGAATGGAATCTATTTGAGCACCTCTTCAAATTATTACCCACAGGGTAATGGACAGGCAGAGTCCACAAACAAGAATTTGCTAAAAATCATCAGAAGGACTCTGGATGAAAATCAAAGAACATGGCATACAAGGCTAAAATCAGTGTTATGGGCTGACAGGATAACACCAAAGAGGTCTACAGGTAATTCTCCCTACAAGTTGGTCTATGGGAAGGAGGCGGTATTGCCTATATCATTAGAATTGCCAGCCTTGGAGCTCATGAAGCAGCTTGAGTTATCTGAGTTCGAACCAATGGAGGTCAGGTATGCAGAATTGATGGAATTAGAAGAAATCAGAGAACATGCGGTTCAAACGATTGAAAAGGATCGGGCCTTAGTAAAAGATGGTTTGATAAGAGAGCAAGAGCAAGGACCTTCCAGGAAGGGGACCTAGTTCTGAAATGGGATGCAGATCGGGAAAAACCAGGAAGGCATTCCAAGTTTGATGCCATCTGGAGTGGTCCCTACATGGTCACGGGATGCAAAAATAGTAATGCCTTCCAATTGTCTGCATTGGATGGAGAGGAACTTCTGATTCCGGTTAACGGAATCTATCTTAAACATTGCTACTAAAAAAAGAAAAGGTTTGCCCTTGTAAATATTAGTTTAGATTTTTTTTAATTCCTCTAAGTGCGTATGCACATTGTCCTATGGTAGTTAGGTTTCTATTTCCCTAAGTGCTTTTACACAGGTTTTTCTGCTCTCAGGTTGTTTTCTACAGTTCAGAGTGTTGCTGGAGAAGAAGTTGCAGTATCAGGCTCGTTTCAGGTTATTGCTTATAACTCCATGCCCAATGGATCGCTAAAAGGCCACTGATCTTCTACCTAGCAGGCAGGTGACCCACTGAGTCGTCAAATCTTTGTCAAAATTTCACCCCGGGTAAATTTTGATAACATGCATCAGAGTTTTGCAGTTCCAGGCAAGTAGATTGAAACAGGAAAAATCACGAAAAATGGCTAAGTCCTAGTCCTAGGAGCAGTCGGGACATTTGGGACATCTAGGCGTGGATCGGCCGAAAAGCCTCCAGGCGGCCCGTGAAGCAAAGGGACATCTGGGCCACAGGTACGCGGGACGCGAAATGCCCGAATCGGCCGAAAGAAGGAAAAATTTTCCCAAGTCTTCATCCGGGACAAACGGGACACAAGTACGTGAAGTACGCGAACCGGCCGGATCGGCCGAAATGAGAACAAACAGTCCAGAGGCAAAAGGGACATCTGGGCCAGAGGTACGCGAATCGGCCGGATCGGGCGAACCGGAAGAATTTGGCCCGCGAAGCACTGGGACATTTGGGACAAATGGACGCGAACCACGGCTTCGGCAGTTCAGCCGAAACAGAAAGTTCGATCTTTGGGACATCTGGGCCGCAGGGACGCGAGGGACGCAGATAGCTGAAAAAGCCGAGAGCCAATCAGATTGTGCCACGTGTCATCGGCAAATGAGGGACGAGGAAGCCCATTTCGGGTGGATCGGAGGTTTTTGTCCCAAACAGTTTGGGACATCCGGGACATAAAGACGTGAAGGGCACGAAAAGCCGGCAAACCCGCGGACCAATCAAATCATGACACGTGTCACAAGGGAGATAGTCCAAAAGTCAAAGGGCGAGGTTTCGAGCACTGACCCGAACCAATGAAATAGCGCCACGTGTCCAAGTTTAAGGGGCCCACAAGGAAATTTCAAAAGGAAAGCCCGCGAAAGGCAGAGGAGAGAGAATTGCTCATCCAATCAGCACGTGCCACGTGTCATCCAGGTGGCAGAGCGCGGGAAAGATTTCAAAACATGTTTTGGCCCGTTTTTGCCCTAAATCTTCAGATCGCCATAACTTTCGATCCAGAGCTCGGATTGGCACGTTCTTTATATCAATGGAAAGCTGGTAAAATTCTCTACATGATTCTGGGGTCAATCTTGCATTTTGGTTTAGTTTGGAGAGAGAAAATCAAGAAACACCTCTGGCACAAAATAACAAGCAGAAGTAATGCTTCAACAAACAACTTTAATGCAAGGCGAGCAGGTTCCCCGCTTCTGTTAGACAGCCCACCGTTTTGCCAGGATCCGCCGCTTCTGCCATAATGAGATGAATGGAATGCAACCTGGAGGTGGTTGGGGTAGATTTGGATTTCCTCTCTCTCTTCCCTCTCTCATTCTTTCTATATATTGTAAAGAGGAGCTTCTTTTCAGAGGTCGAACATTTTTCTATTTTGCCTCTCCCTTCTTCTCCTCAGGCGAATTTGTGGAGTTCAAACCTCTCATTTGAACTGTAATACTATTCTGCCTCATGGCATTCTGTAGTGTATTGTATCAATCTTTGGAGCAAGTAATGCATGTCTATGGATGATTCTCAGCCCTCTCTGTGTTCATTTTTGCATCCTCCTGGTCTTTCACTGCAGGTTTTGTCATCTGTGCATGATCTTATATCACATTCAAATGGTCTGTGTTCACTAGCAAAATAGGTGTTCTTCATTCCTCGGTGCATCACCTCTATTAGCTTAGATTTATTTTATGCATCTTCTTACCTTGTCTCCTTGGTAGATTAGATTAGGTTTTGAGAAAACCCTCTGCATATTTCATGTGCATCTGAACAGAGGAATAGGAACCAGCCTTCTCTGGAGAATTCTTTCTCATTTTCAAGTCCCACACTTAGAGAAAGGATTCAATGTTATGCAATCACACCGGATGCCAAAGTGATCAACCCGAAACCCGATCTCGCATCCGGGGTGCTTTGTGATTTTGCATCAACAGGAACATCATAATAACATTTCTAATCATTAGAAATTCATCACCATCACTTAGAATCTCCATATACTAATACTTTCATAGCCAACCCTTTGGGTTTTGCACTATAAAAGCTAGAGTCAACTAAAATAGCACCGCAAATCATCATGAATGCATTCAAAATGATACAAAAAAACTTGATACAAAATTATACACTTGAATACATGTATTAATGAGCTCGTATATCTCTAAAAGTCATCCTCATACCTCCTAACATCCATACCGATCCAAATGAGCACCCGAAACTTAGTCAATCACCTGCACTTGTACCTTGTAACTAATGTGAGTGCCCATAACTCTCAAAACATGATATTTAAGATTCCAACATGATTCTTAAGAAACCAAGAATCTCATATGACCATGTAACATTACCTAGGCACTTGAATGGACTTGCAAGAGCAAGTATTCCATGCACCAATTTCTGTATCATCAAGAACACTTCTAAACCATCATGTCAACATCATCCACAACATCATCTAAACCTATTCCATCATCCAATTTATCATTAATGTGGTTTTGCATTAATGACAACACCTATAGAACCACATGCCAACACTCTTGTGTTACCTCATTTATGGTACATAACTAATTTTAAAAATATAAAAACATTAAAACGATAACATAATACAAATACATTCAAATATTTGTAAAAATACAAAATCATAACATAAATATGAATTGACAGGATAACTTGATTACTTTATCTATGTTGTTTGTCATATTAGTTTTATATATACAATATTTTTCTATACACCCTTTACACGTGTGTTCATGAGTTATATTGATATTGATACATATAAACATGGATTGATACATGAAAAAAATGATGGCCTAGTACTTTCCTATTAACATTGATCATCTAGGGGCATTTCCCACACTACTCATGTTATTTTTGTTATATTATAGTTACTTTCACCTCCTTATGAAACTCAAATATTTTTATGGTGTATGTGGTAGATTTTGTGCTAACATGACTAAAATGTGTCTTGTGAAATGCTAAACTATCTTTTTCTATGTGATTTTTGTTTATTATTTACTAAGTGTTTCACTTACTTCATTTCTAGATTGCATTTATGTTTAATTTCTTGGGTACTTGACTACTTCTTGTGCGTGTCCTATTTGCTTTGCTTGTCTTGTGACACTATTGTGCTCCATGTTTTTATCTCTATGCCTTTATTATTTTTAACATTATTTTCATGTATGTAATTCATCTTTATATGTAGTATGTGTGCCTTCACCGTAATTGTCTTATGAAACTTTGGTATACCATGTTTGTGGCTCTATGCCTTGATATGAATTTTTATATTCTATTGATGGTATACTTGCACTTTTTACTTCAATGTTTAATGTCTCTTATATATGAGTGTTATTTCTATTATTTCTTGTTGTTTGTTACTTTATTTGTGTGACATGGTGTCCACCATGACCAACCCTTGTCAGGGAACAAGATCCCAATGGTGGCCACTATGAAAACCTTTGATGTGCATCTATCATATCTTACCATATTTAGCTGACATTAACAACCATAATTTATTTTGATTCACGTGATCTACTATTATATATCATGTGACTCAAAAGAGGGGATTTCATTAGGCTATATCATACATATTGAGATTTTATAGATAGATTACAAGAATCTAATAGTGCATATCTACATTTGGATCACACTGCAAGATGTGTTAGTTGACACATATCAAATATTGAATAAATACTACTAAATAAAATGGGGTTACACTACCACCATTGAAAATGTAAGGAGTATAATAGATTATTTCAATGAATAAAGTTGGCTAAATTTCCAAGATCTGAATCTAAATTTACATGCAAACACTAAAAACATGATAGTTATTTTTAGTGGTTAAGGGATCTACCTAGGTTAGATCCTTAACCATTTTAAGGTGATAAAAGGAATTTTATTGTAGTAAAATGACAAAATAAATGAATGAAAATAAATAGTACATCTAACTCATTCATAATCCAGTTGCATCTGTAATTGACCAAAAATTGCTAGGAGGTTATAAGCCAAACACGACGTGGATCGACACCTATGTTGGAAATTTTCCAAAATAAGAGTGTCGAGGGCTATAAAAATCCTTTGAGATCTAACTTTTCCTCTCCAATAACCTACATTACTAAAATATATGAGAAAAGAAGTAAAAACTATCATATGATCTTACATGCACCAAGATTTAAGGGGTTAGAAAGAGGTGGTGAGTCTTATTTTATGTTATTGAGTGCATAGAATATTTTGACACATATGGGTGCAATGTGCATAGAGGGTTGAGATGATAAGGGTTTATAGTGCATAGAGAGTTTAAATGGGTAGATGGAGTGGATGAAATTAAATGTGAGTGTTTTGAAAACATGGAGAAGGGTTTTCATGAGCACTACCAGGCATGATAGGCTCTAACCCATTATGATTTTTATTTTTTATCAATCTCATTAAAAGAACTCTTCTCATCTTTATGATATTTCTTTTGAGTTGATGTTTATGGTTGAAAATGTATGGTTGTTGTATCTCTAGTTTTTCTTTTTAAATGGTTATGGAAACCAGGTCTGTCCGTGTGGATCTAATCTATATTTTTATAAATATTATCTTTGGGAATATTGCGAGATGGTTGTGGATGAATCTATTTGTATTAATAGTTCTGTGATTATGAGTCATTATATGACTCTACATTATCTTGCTTCGTATGTGTCCATTGTCGAATATTATCATTTCCTTAGCTAAAAAAAGATATGGTTGTTTTAGTGACTCAGTGAAATTAAAGCTTTATGATGGTTGCTTAAAGTTTTATCCGGGTATATGGGAATCCTTTTGATTTTTTAAAAATAATAATTTTGAGGTCAATACCATTTTTGTACCAAAGTTCTTTAATCATGTGATTGGTTATCTTTCATGAGTATTCTTTTTGCAAGTTTGTAGTTCGGTCATCTCGACCAAATTATCAAGGCTCGATGCAAACTTAAGTAAAAAAATACTTTTAAACCCTACATGGTAAACAAGGTCATTTTCTATTTCTCTTTTAAGAAAATACCATAGAGAGTTTGGTGTTAAGATGGGTTGCATTGGAAACTCGTAACCCTCATTTTTACTCTATTTATTCTTTTTGAAACCTTAAGTATCACCAAATTGGGTTGAGACAAACGGTCTTTAAATGGTAAACCCATTTAAGTCTCTCAGTACTCCGTGGTTGAAAAGCTTTATCGACTCTACGTCAATATTAATTCGAGAGTGTTTTCTTATCTCAAAGTTAAGGGAGTAGATTTATCTGGAATTTAGATGATTGTAGATGAATAACTTACCTTCCTATGAGGATGACTATCATAGAATAAATGTACTAATGTATCTTCTTATTGTTTTCTTTTCTGCTAAGATTATGTGAGCTC
>CM031239.1:466285190-466364021 GCA_018340775.1 Taxus wallichiana var. yunnanensis
GGCATTAAGTATTGAATAGGCTCATTAGGGTTTTTATTAATATTCTCAAATTTAAATAAAAGAAACCTTGGAATATTTTATTGACATATTTTTCCTTGAAATATTTTTTAATGTGAGCTAATTAATGAATTATCAACAAATATTAAATACCAATATTGGCATATTATTAAAAAGAGTGGATAAACATTTTTACATGGACATCCTCATGTTTGATCTAAATCTTCCATGATGTTAACAAAAATCTTGAGATGTTAAAACAATATTTAAAGCATTGTTTTCTTCAAAGCTATGTAACCTATTTCTTAAAATATTGGTATCGACAAAAAGATATCCCACCATATCATAAAATGAATGGGTTAACATTTAACAGTAAGGTAGAAAATCCGTCTATTGATGGGGATACTTTCTTACATTTGAGGTTATATGCTAGTGGTAGCTATTGGATTTTGGAATACAACTATTTTATTTTATCTACGGGGATGTTATCCCTTAGGTAACTCCCTCAATAGTTGAACCTTGAATAACTTGAAACAAAAGAAAGAAGTGAAAATTCCATTACTAAACTATAATTAAAGTATTTCGAGATCTTGGATTAATTTTCTCTATATGGCTGATCACATAGTTCCTATTATTTCTAAATTCTCACGAACCATAAATGGTGTGGGGAATATTGTCTTAGTAGACCCTTTTTCCCGGTTTTGGAAAAAAATTCATTGTAAATAAAAAGAAAGCTTCATTTAGGAGTCCTCTTATTTTTTTTTGTTAATTTAGGAAACCCCAAATCCCAAAGCAAATACAACTTACAACTATAATACAAACAATGAAGTTCTTTTTATAATCACGAACTTTGGTGATAGATCTTTCATAATCGCATATGCTTAAACCATAATTAAATAATGCGTTAATTGAATCTGGAAAATTTTAGGAAGAATTTGCTCCTAAAAATGGTGGGAATGTTCTCATCATCCATGTTGGAGTCAGCTAAAATTTAATGGAAAGGTTTTCCTCAACGTCTACTTTGCTAGCTCTATGGCGAGAAAATGAGGCTCTTAGATAGCTATTTCGTAGTGTTCGGTGAAGGTATGAATATAGATCTATTTTTGGTAAATGCACAACTTTTCACCCCTGATGTCCATTTTATCCTTTGCTAAAGGGAAATGGGCAACAAAAGAGTGCACTGACCGGTGGAGTACCGAAAATTAAGTTCTCCCTTTTCGAAGATAAACGGGTGAGTGGATCTTAGGAAAAGTTATCAACTCAATTTGAACGTTTTATAGCCCCTCTTCATGCATGTATGAGCTAACCCTATGTGCACTTGGAAGGAAGTGATGCCACTCTTTCCCTTTGGTAAAGGGTTTGATGCGGGGACCCAAAAGTGCAGGGTTCTACCTTGACGAGGGAGGAGGACCCATGTCACGTAATGTTCACAACAGGTGGTTAACAAGTGTTTTAACTCACCTTCAACAAATTATGGCCTTTCTAGGACGATGCTCCTACCCTATGCACATTTTTGCACCCCTAATGTCCCTTTGTCCCTTAATAAATGTGGTAAGGGACATGAGGAGGTTTGAAACCCATTTATAAAGCAATAAACCATCCTTGAGTCTCATCTAACTCGGGTTAAGAAGGGCGAGTTAAAACATGGGTTAAATAGGTTTATGAAGGGGGTGAGTAAATACTCATACCTAGTCATTTTCAAACCCAGTGTAAATTTAATTTTTAAATTCCTCTTATGATGTATTTTGGTACCAAAATTTCAAATAGGATAAAGTTGATGCTACTAAATCTTTGAGAACTTTGCTAATAAGTGTTGGAACCCATAGTCTAATTGCAAATGAAATCCAGATAGAGAATCCTTACAAAAATAACCTTTAAAAGTAAGAACATGCATCCATTAATGACAGAATACGGTTTCTACATAATCTATTGAGAACTTAAAGCTAAAAATACCTTTTTTAGATTTACACAAATATGGTGAAGGAATCCCTCAAAATGAAATCAAAGGCCCATAATGAAAAATATAAACTTTTGTAATTATTCATTACGATCGAACACATTGAAGGAACAATTTATATTTTAAGTAATTCTACCTACCATATTATCTTATTAAAAATAGTAAGTGGAGGAATGTAATTACCATGTGGTATCTCAAGAACCATTCTTTGTGATTAAAACATTCAAAATTAGCAAGATTAGCAAAAAAACATGAATAAATACTCATGATGAATATCTTAAAAATAGTAAATGGATGAATTGAACTCAAAATGATCACATATCATTCATTCACGATTACATTTTATAATGATCAAATGGCACTCAAGGGAAATCTATTTCTTACTTCTAAGTAAATTCTTCTCGATTAGTTTGTACACTCTGACCATCGTGAGCATAAAGATTTGATTTGAAATGGAAAACTACTAGTTTTGTCTCAGAACCATTTCACTCCATGTCACATGGAATCTCATGATCATAAGATGCATGGAATTGATGCCTTTCTCCTCCCCTTACTAAAAATTATCGAAAAAATTTGGTTTCATTCTGAGAGTATTCACCATCGCATTTCATGGCACACGGAATCATGATCATCGTGTGAGCAAAAACATATCGTCAAAAGCACTCATCTTCTCTCTATCGTCATGTTAATTAATTACACTACGCTAATTAATTAAGTCACCTATCCAAAAAAATACCCTAATTAATGACCTTTTCGTTAATAAATCCCCTTCTATCTAGACTAATAGACTAATTATTATTAATTAATTAGCTTCCCCTTTCATTAAACCAATAAATCAATATTTAATTGATTTAATCCCTTCTATAGTCTAAATCATGCTAATATTCCTCTAAAAGCTTCTATAAGCTTGCACATCTATTAATTAATTATCTTGATTAATTAAAACCCCTTTATCCACATGAGTCACTAAAGGACAAATCTAAACTCTCCTAAAGTTAACTCAACCCTATCTAAACCCCCCTTATCCACAACTAACTCAACATCCCTATTATCCCACATGCAAAGGGATGTAGTGATTCCTTTATCCATTGGGCTATATAAAGAGCCCTCCTCCTACCTTTACACTTACACCTAAATTCCTTGAGAAGACAAAAGCAAAGCACATAGCAAATAGACTATAATATTTTTGTTATTCTTGAGAAATTCACCATTTGAAGAGCTAAGCCTCCTTTCTTGCATTTTCTAGCCAAGTGCTTGGGTCATATGGGAATAGTCAAAGGGTCTTGTAGCCAAGCTTTGATGAGCTCTCATTCCTAGGTTCTTGAAGATCAAAACAATCAATTTGATTGCCATGGAGTCTACATAGGTCCATTTTCTTTTGTTGGTAATCTAGAGAAGTAGAGGTTTTGAATACTTTAGCATGTTAATTTGATCTTAGTTCAAAGTTAATGCATTATGTTGTTGTTAATCTTGTTTAGCTCTTATCTTGATGGTGTTTTAGATTTTGACTTAGCTTTGTTATAGAACTATTTAGGTGGTATTTTTAATTCATCTAACTTAGTTAAACAAAAATACATGCACACATTTGGCACGCCCTTGGTGGGATGGATCCTAGTCCCTTAGCATTTTTAGTTTGAATTATATTGTTTTTGGCTAACCTTTGATATGCACATATAGTAAATAATGTTCAATTTATTGGGATTTTTTGCTAATATTATATGTGTAGATTCTCATTTATAGCTATCATTTTAATGGGTTGTTGCCAATTTCAAGCTAACTTGTTAAAATTTGAAGTATTGTGAGCTTTGTTGTGTTGTTTTTGCCATACTTTGGTTAAAAAGTGGTGTGGGCACACTAATAGAGGCATAAGAACACTTATTCTAGCAGCACAGAACCTCTCGAGTGGCATAGGTGCACTATTATAAATCTTGAATCTCTGTTTGCTAACCTTGGTGCACATGCACTAACCCCGGTGCACATACCCTAACCAGGTGTAGATGCACTAACTCTGAGGCTTAGATGTTATTTTCACTAACGTAATGGGAAAACTTTCAGTGCAAACACGTGGACATCTCTCCGGTGGTAACCCGTGTGTATGCATCACATAGGAAAACGGTGGCAAGGCACACACACCAACCTAGGCATAGACATCTTTGGTGGTGCAAGTGCTCTGTATAATTTGGTCTCATTATTTTTATCTTTTGTGGCGCACATGCCCTAACAATGGTGCATGCACCTCTAGTGGCATGGGTGCTCTCTGTCAAAATCTTGATACCGTTGTTTACCTACCCACCTTGGCGCACATGCCCCGATCCTAGTGCACACGTCTTTTGGTAGTGCACAGGTGCTTTATAAGTCGAAAAGCACACGAGAGGGCACATCTGCCCTAACCCATGCATGCACACACCTAAATGTCTAAACCGGGGCATAGTGTCTTTCAATGTTTTCTTAAAATTAAAAGGTGTTAAAGTGCTAACTTCTTTGTAGGTTTTATCTAATTAATGCCTATTTTTGTAGGGTATGTTTACATGCTTTTTCTAGACTAGATAGACTTTGCATACTTTCTTATAAGAATAAGGTCATGTATGCTCTTCTCTCGTGTAACTTGGGGTGATCTTGGGAATCAAAAATGATTCTTAGGTCTTTTTGATGCTTTGAAATTGTTAGGAATATCTAAATTGGAATGAGTTAACTTGGTGTGTTTGAATTAAGTGTTTTTCCATTTGACATCTTCTTGGATTTTGGAAACGTCATGTATGCTCTTCTCTTGCATCCTTGGACAATCTTGAGAATCGAAATGATGTTTACTCTTTTTATGGAAAATTACTAAACTCATTGTGTAGGACCAAAACACACGCTTGTCAAAGAAAGGTGGAATTGAAACAAAGTCAAAACTACTAATATAGTTGTCATACAGAGTTGCCAAAAGGTGTTCAAGAAAACCACATCAAAATTAAACAAGATAAAAAGAAAAACATATTCAAAACATTATATTATAGGTTTGGAAAAGGGTACGTCCCTATCCACTCAACTGGAACATAACCCCTTTGGCATAACACCTTAAGCTACAATAATGGGGGTGGTACCAGGAACCCCAAAGTAGTCTACGTAAGAGGGAACCTGTGTGGAAAAAGCGGGAAGTGCTCCACACAACCTACTTGACTAGTCATTCCTTGTGAGTTAGTGTTACCAGTTGTCCGTATGGCGACCCAGTGATAGTACACATGTAGATGCACTAGTTTACTACTATTTTTAAGGGGGTAAAGTAAATCCGAGATACTCCCAAATTAGTCATTGTGACTTTTGGGTAAATCGAGCTCGCTTAAGACAACTTTGTAACACCTAGGAAGAGAGAACCACCTAGGAAGATATTCTTTGGCCAGGAGCCCACTTTGACCATTTCAAAATAGTGTTGAGTTGTGAGCCATCATTCATCACGAAATGTGGGAAGCATTACTTTTGTTTAGTTTTTCACTTGCCTTAAGGTGAGGTGAAAACTCTACCGAAGTAAAGCCAACATTTTTCATCCCCATTTTGATCTACTTCCTTCACATTCTTTTGACACTTTGTTGATCAAAAGAAGAGTGACTACCTTTGTGTTACCAATTGATTGTTTCTGCCACTTTTTTGTTTTTTGCCCATTCATGTTTGCACTGGGTAAGTTAAATGTCTAAAGTGTGTGAGATGCATATTCATATCATTGGTGGCCTTTGTGATCTTGATACCCATGTTAGGATCGTCATCGTAGTTAGGTGTGGTTCATCATCTTGAACTTCCTTAGAAAGGTTACCTTGTTTATATCGTATCACTACAATTTTGGTATTTATGTCTTGTTTCTTGTAAACTTGACCTAAATATCTATATTGTAAGGTTACACTATACACATTTTAACAATTCTTAGTTATACTTTAAGATTTTAGTTTGATTCTATTACTACCTCGATTTTGAAGAGTGCTACGTGTTACCACTTGTGCGTGTTATATCAATATCATCTTGATATCAATACCTTACTTTCTCACAAATTTTGGTTAACATATCTTGGTGACATTGTTGTGTCACTCACAAATTATAACTGACACTTTTTGGGATATAGGTATTAATTGAATTTGAGCTTGCTTCTAGTATACCTTGTTAGGAGGTCACATTAACTTCTTGTATTTACTTACGTCTTGTTCATTCCCTTGAACTTGGCATAAGTGAGGACATCTTGTTAATTATCTTGTGACACCAACTATTTTTTTGAAGAAAAATCTAGGAAGTACTTCATTCATTTGATAGGATTAGGTACCAAACATTGTGTCACTATTGATTTATCACTCTATCACATTGGTATTCTAACATTTATACTCATTCATATTCTTGACATTCATTTTGCATTTCACTTAGGTGTGATCACAAATTTTTTGAACACATTTACAACTTACCTTAGTGAAACTATTACACATCATGGCTCCTAAAACATGATTAGGGCTCAAGAAGAAAACATACGAGGCACAACAAGTGCAAGCTTGGGAAGCCTCAAACAAACAAGGGTCAAACCCTTTTATTGGTCATGATCTAGGGCCTCTATTTTCCGCAGAAAAAGAGATAGAAGACATGGTAGATCATAGTGGTGATGAATTGGAATCCCCACATGTGGATTTGACTTTGACCCCACCTTATTAGATGAGTTCCTTTTTAGAAACAAGGATAGGGTGCTAGCATGGGTTGTAGAATTGGGGGCCAAAATGCCCACTGAAAATGAAACAATCCCACCTACAAATAATGCTAATGAGGAGGAGTGACCTCTTATCAACATGGAGGATATTTTAACACATGGACATGCTTCTACCTCCAATGTAGGAAATGATAATGTAGTGGGACATAGAATACCCTTTATCAAAGTTCCACGTAAAATTAGGTTAGGACACGAGAATGTTGAAGAACCTCCACAATATGAAGAAGAAGAGGAACCTTTGGAAGAAGAGGTCACTATTCAAGAAAAAATTAGTAACCTTAGCTGACAATTAGCCTTGCTAACCTCTCATGTACAAAAGGAAACAAGAAAAAATGTCCAAAAAAAGGACCTAAGGTCAAAATTAGTGAACTTCATAGGGAAAATCAAGGAGAAGACAATATGGAGCATCATCATGTATATATCCCTACTTCTCCCACTAAAGAACAATTACTCGCATAAGAAGTACAATCTATGAAAGAAAGACACTCGCAAGCCTTCAAGAGAGAAATGTGGGAGAAAATATCAATATGAAGAACTATGTCCCCATCCTTTTGACAAAGCTATGACACTTCAACCTTTCCCTAAAAAATTTGACATGCCAAAATTCAACAAATATAGAGGAAAGGGAGACCCATGAGATCATGTCAAGGATTTCTATATGGCATGTCAAGAGGTGTCCTATAGTGATAATTATCTCATATACGATCTTTCCCAAGAGTTTAGGAGGTCAAGCCTTGGAGTGGTTTACTCATTTACCTCGGGGTCTATTTTTACCTAGCCAGAATTGGTAGAGAGGTTTGTGCATCACTTCTCATACAATATAGAAAGTGATATCACCATGGAAGATTTATGTGGCACCAAACAACACCCTAATGAGACTTTCACCAACTTCCTACAATGGTGGAGAGGGATAGCTAGCCGCTTCCCTTATGCTTTCCTGAAAAATAGCTGGTAAGTATCTTTGTGCCCAACCTAAATCCAGACATGCTTTCCACCTTCAAATGCATTGTGTTCACACTTTTGAGGAGGTCATTGAAAAAGGTGTTCAAATAGAGAAAGCCCTTATTGCCAAAGGAACTCTTAAGTCACAATCTAAAGATAATCAAAGTGTTAAACCTATGGAGAAGCTGAAAATATTTAACAAAAACAAAAACATGGTGGGAGATGGGATCATGATTCCAAATGTGCAAATATTCAAACTAGTCAACCTTTTAAACTAACCAAAGGACCTATTCAACCACCACCTAAATGAAGAATGTTCACTCCTCTCAATGAGCCTTTGTTGGTTATATTAAAACAATTGGATGCGGCTCACATGGTGACTTATCCCATGACACAACCCTTTGATGACAATGCTCCAAAACCATCATGGTATAAAGAGCATGACTATTGTGAATTACATCATGTCAAAGGACATTTTTTCTTGGAAATGTGCTAAAGAAAATTGTCACTATCCACCAAGACCTCATCAAAATGGGAGATAGAGGTGGTCAACCAACCTAATATCAAACCCAATGAAAATCTATGGGGATATATAAAGAACCATTCCCCAAACATGGTAAATCAGGAAGATTAAATGGATCGAGGAGAGTCATCCTTGAGAGTTATGAGGAACAAATTATTTATATTTTAAAAGACAAAATCATTATGAATTGGATGTATTTCTCTATAGTGACCATGTGAACACCATCCAAATCAAGGGAAAGGAATGCCATGGTAATAAGATGCTGCCCACATGATTCTGAACCCTCTCCAAATGTGATGGTAGATTTTGACTCTTAGACAACTTGAGATAAAAATTCCCATTTTAGACAATCTGAGGATCTTCTTAAGATATCCATAAACCATAAATGAATACCATTTATCCTCACCATAACCTCTATAGAACCTAAACTTTAGACCTCAGATTTACCCACCTTGTTGAATGGAACCAAAATGCCATATGTCACAATAGATATTTGAGAATGATGAAACATTGCCTTGAATCATGGGAATCCCGCTGAAAATCCAATACAGAATCTTCCTATTGTATATTGAGGTATTTTTTACCCGTAAGTTCCAACAAAAGAAATCAAATGGGTGCTTGTGGACAACGGATCGGGGTTGAAAATGCAGTTGAAGTTGGGAAAAACTTTGGGACATACAAAGTCAAGCAAAATTCAAAGTCAAACATCATTACTAAACCTCTTTGAGGACAACGTGGAACAAAGTGGTGTAAAAATCAAGGACAATAAAACTGGTCCCACTTGTCATCAAGGATGAAAGTTCTCATGTGGAGACTTGGAATGAAGATATCAATTCCTTAGATCCTACTCATGGATGGAGGACTTGTCAAAGTTACTAGTAGAGGAAACTATCAATGCATTAAAAATTAGAATGCAAGAGGACCCAAAAATAGTTAAATTGGGAGATTTAGAGCCCTTCGGCATGGGAATAAAAAACATTCACCATGTTTTTGGGAATTTATAGATGGTTCACATGGTCCCTATAAAGACATTCCTCTCAATGCAAAGCCATGGATCCAACATTGGTCGATTCAACTTAGAGTTCTTGCATGCGCATAATCCCTAAAAATCTGAAAGATGCACCCGAGGGCGGCTCTTTTGAAATTATGGGAGGAATTAGAAAAGATTGCTCCCAATCCTGGAAAATGATTTGTTATTCGGCCCATTGATTACTCTTAATGGATATCTAACATTGTCCCTAAAGAAAAAATCCTGTAGATCAAAATCTGCATCATTTTAGAGACATAAATAAGAAAATGCCCTATCTATGGGATGATTTTCCACCAAATATTGATATGATTATGTTGGCTTAGAACATCAAGATATGAGATGCTATCTCTTATGGATGGATTTTCAGACCTTACAATCAAATTAAGATAGTCTATGAAGATCAACACAAGACATCTTTTAGAACTCCTGGGGTACCTTTAGTTATTCAATGCCATTGATTGGTCTTAAAAACATAGGAGCTACCTATCAAAGGAAAAATCGGTAATTTTCCATGATATGATCCTTATCAGGAGGATTTGTGGATGATATGGATTGCATATAATGATAAGGAGATGCTACCTAATTATGGATGGATGAGGATAGCTCTACAACCAAATTAAGATAGCTAGATACAAGATACAAATTCCCATTTAGCTAATATGAGTAATGTCCCGAGGCAAACCTATTCATGAATAAAATTTGGTCTTAAGAAAAACTCGGGACCATAACCCCTATCAGAACCTAAATTGACCTTGTTTAGGTTTCCATGCTAAAATCCATGATATCATCAGCTCTATGTGGAGATGCCTCCCCTAAAACATTGCAAGGGAAGAACTATGCTATTACAAAGAAAAATCTTCATGGGCTATTCGGGATACATCTAGGGAATTGAGGAGACCGAAAAGTGTCATTCATTCATATTCTTAAAAAGGATGTTTCTTTATCTTGAACAAGGAATTGAGGCAACTCAGAAACTTAAGAAAATACTTGGCCAATCCATCTATCAAGAATGCCTCAAAACCAATAAGTGGTTAGGGGAAAAATCGCTTTGCTTTATATCTCTATTACTCAATTTCCTATTTATGCATTCATTAACAAAACAATAAAAGTGTGCCTTCATGCTAAAGAAAATCTCAATGGTCTTATCCTTGGATAAAAAAGATCTCACCTTCCTCATGCCTCCAACTCTGGTTAGCCGCTCTACTATCTCTATTATCTCTTAGTACTACTCAATTTACTATTAGTGCCCAAAAATCTCACCCAATACAATGACTTGGTCACAAAGAAAAAGTATACTACCTCGGTCGCACTCTTATCCCTTATGATCTCAACTATCCCCAAAATGAAAAAGCTTGTTTGGCTATAGTTTTTACCTTTTAAAACTTTCCATTATCTATTGAACACCAAAACCAAGCTTATAGAAAAAGTTGACCGCTTCAAATTCTTGTTGTCTAAATCCACCCTCACCGGTAGAATGGCTAATTGGATCATTCTACTAAGTGAATTTGACATCAAGTTTGTGCATCAAAAGTCTATTAAAGGACATGTACTCATTGATCAATTAGTAGAAGCACCTTTACAAGGCACTGAACCTTTGAATTTGGATCTGCCAGATACCTCATTTTTATACATTAAATAATCTATCATGTGGCAGATACACTTTGATGGGTCTTTTAATTTTCATGGTTCAAGTGCAGGTGTAGTCCTCATTAGTCCTTCTCGGAGACCCCATACCTCAGGGTTTTTGTCTAGGTTTTCCTTGCACAAGTAATATCGCAGATTATGAGGCACTTATCATAGGGATGTCAAAGCTTTTTGCCATCAAATGGGACATTCATCATGTTAAGATTGTTGGTGACTCTCAGTTAATCATCAAGCAAGTTAATGATGAATACAAGGTTAAGGATGAGAAACTCATACCTTACAAGAAGCTAGTAGAAACTCTAAAAGAGTATTTTGTGCACATCACATTTGAACAAATTCCAAGAGTGCAAAATAGATCTGCAGATGCTATGGAAATAATGGGTTCTATCTTCTCGCATTCCGCCAGAAAGTAATGACATGCCATTCTTTGTGGAAAATCTACACCAGCCTGCGCATACGACATGCCAAAATCATGTCTGGCTTGTGATGTTGTTGGTCCCAATTCCCCATGGTATGAGCCCATCTTTACCTATCTCAAAGACAACACATTCCTCTTGACATCTCCATTCGAGAAACAAAGCCTAATTTCGCCAAATAGCCCATTATACCCTTTTAGGAGGTATGCTTTATCATCGTGGCTATGATGGGAATTTGTTACATTGTCTCGATATGACAGAGTCGGTCCAAGAAATCAAAGAGGTGCATGAAGGGGTGTGCGGAGCACATACTAATGGAATGGTTTCTAGCCAAAAATTGTTGAGAGTAGGCTACTATTGGCCTACCATGGAAACCGATTGTTGTAACTATGTAAGGAAGTGTGTACTTTGTTAGAAGTATGGAAATTTCATCCATGCTCCATCACAACCATTGCAACCCATCACCACCCCATGGCCATTTTCTAAATGGGGACTTGATTTAATAGGGAAGCTTACCCCTACTTCATCTGATGGCCATACCCACATCATCACGGCTACTAAATACTTTACCAAGTGGGTGGAAGTTGTCCCTTTAACCTATGTAACAAGAGCTCAGATTTCCAAATTCATCATGAATCATATTATTTTCGGTATGGCATTCCTATAGACCATTGTTACTGATAATGGAAAGTCATTCAAGAATAAAATGGTAAAGGATCTCTGTCATCGGTTCCAAATAGGTTAAAATGGTCTACGCCATATTATCCCCAAGGTAATGGACAGGCCGAGGCCACTAATAAGACTTTGGTGTGAATAATGGAGAAGATGGTAAGTAAGACAGGTCGTAATTGGCATTTACAAATCCACCCAGCTCTTTGGGCTTACATGACCTCTATTCACACTCCTACGGGTGTGATGCCATATTCCCTGGTATTTGGAACAAAATCTATCATCCCATTAGAAATTGAGCTTCCTTCCCTAAGAATCTCTCTTAGGGATTATCTAGATAAAGATGAAGATTATCGAGTGGCTAGATTGGTAGAGTTAGAGCTCCTAGATGAGAAGTGCATCGTGCCCTTAATCACCTCAAAGTGTATCAAAACAGAGTCTCTAGAAATTACAACAAAAGAATCATACCTCGTCAGTTTGAGGTTGGTGATTTGGTCATGAAGGAGAATCAATTCAACACAAGGGTAGAATGAGAAAAGAAAGGAAAGTTTGAACCACATTGGTTAGGACCTTATGTTATCGTGGCCAAGTATGGCAGGAGCATACAAACTCACTCACCCCAATGGTGATGAGCTCCATGAGCCCATGAATGCCATGCACCTTAAGCGGTTCTATGCTTAAACATGGCAAAAAAAAAAAAAAAAAAAAATAAAAAACATGGTAAAATAATCAAAAAAAAAAATCAAAAAAAAGAAAAAAAAAAGAAAATAGGTCATCCATAAGTGAAAACCACGCAATTGTGGCACTTTGGATAAGTCCTTGGGTGAAAACGGTTTTCGGCGCCTTGGGAGGATTCATTGTTCACAAGCATCTTGCATCTGGAGGGTACTTTTACTTAGCCTAGGGCTAGTTCTACCTCCGAGATTCCCTGTGAGCCAATCTTGTCAAGCCTTGATCGGATTTGTCTCCTTTTATTCATCTGTGAAGGCATGGTCTTTGTCTATTCCCCATCTCACTGGGGGCACTTCTGTGACTTCACCTTCTTGTTTATAAGTGCATGTGGCATTTGCCCTTGTATATTCCCCATCTAACTTTAGGGCATCCACACTTTCTTGGTTACCTTGCATAACTGAAAAATGTTAGAAAATCACAAATGCATAGCTCAATAGAAAATGTTAGAAAAACACAAAAACAATAGAAAATTGTTTCACAAAACAAAAACAATAGAAAATTGTTTCAAAAAACAAAAACAATAGAAAATTGTTTCACAAAAATCAAAACAATAGAAAATTGTTTCACAAAAAAAAATCTTGCAAAAACATTTACTTTAGTTTACTTGCATTGTCTTGTTTCTTGCATTGTCTTGTTTTTGCTTTGCTTGATTGCTTGTATAGTTGCTTCATGTTTGTACATTTGTATTGTTTGTTTCTTGGACATACTTTGTTAGGATTCATCTTTTCTTGATTAGATTAGATTTATTCTTACTTGTGCATATTGAAGTGTGTTTTTGCATGCTAGTGAATCATGGTACATTGTTGTATTGGTTCATTATGTTCTTTGTTAGCATTTGATTGTGTTTTCTTGTTGCATGTGCATCATTTTGTTATCACATCATCATATTTCCATCAATATCATCACATCTAACATCATCTATACATCATATATCAAGAAAAAGCTAAGTATACATCATACATGAATGCTAAGCTAATCATCACATATCGTATCATCAAATGGGGGCAAGAGGGATCACAAAATATCAAAATCTATCCCCCCACACCCATATCATCATATCATCCCATCCACTAAGTCTAGCACATCACATGAGAAAATACATTTGATATACTCTACAAGATCTATCATCTAGAAATCAAAACACATGCGATACATCAACAAATCAGGATACATATACATGTGAAATCAAATCAGCTAACATCACAAACACATCTATATATCCATATACTCAATCAAGAAATAACAAACAATGTCCATCTCATAAACACATGTGTCATGTCAAAAATGTCCATATATATACATGTGTGTGGTATATCTGTATCAAAAATAGATATACATCGCTGTTATACATCAAAAATGCCTTCATCTGAGGCATACAAAAGATGATATATACATCAAATCAAAGAATAAAAGGCCTTCATAGAGGAGGCATATGTCAAAAAATATCTATACTATACAAATAAAGAATGTTGTACATCGAGCACAAAGCTGCTCATAGCCTTCATCAAGAGGCATATGTATCAATACAATCATCAAGGATGACTCAAGCCCTCAGATGGGGTGGCTGGTCTGTCTCGTGGTGGTGGCATAAGCATGAGCATCGCTCGGTCTCCTTGACTGTCCCCGTGGCTGCTCCACTGAGGCTGAGGCCTCTCTGACCTGGTCCCTCTACTCGATTGCTGGCTATAGGAAGGTGCCCCTGCTCAGTGGAACTACCTCAAAATATAATGATCTATAGTAGGATCTACCCTCTACTGTAGCTAAATCTTTGTGAGTCAGGGCATGTCACCACTATGCCATCTATGCGTCGGAAGGACACTATCTCTGCTGATGCTAGGAAAGCTCAGCCTGACCCACTACTCACTCTGCTCTCTCACCTGTCTCTCTCCAGTATCACATAG
Source organism: Taxus wallichiana var. yunnanensis (assembly GCA_018340775.1). NCBI lineage: Eukaryota > Viridiplantae > Streptophyta > Pinopsida > Cupressales > Taxaceae > Taxus > Taxus wallichiana. The sequence continues at coordinate 466,299,719 of CM031239.1, forward strand.
GATTGTAGTTGGCATGTGTCACCTGATATAGGCTCATCACCTGAGCCATCTGTGAGGCCATCTTTCAAATCTTGCTGAAAAGTGAAAGTGAATAGCACTATCATCTCCCTAGCTAACCTGAGCCCGAGCTCGATCCCATCTCTCTCTGTCACACTATCCACTACTCTAAATCTGGAGCTCGGGCTGGTCTCTCTCTGTCTCTCTCTCTAGCTCTAGGGCCTCTGCTGTAGCTATCTATTTGTAAGGGCTATCTATGCCACTTGTGGCTACACCACGGGCTGTCCCTGTGCCTCTCTGATGGGAGGACTATCCCCCTCTCGTAATCTAAGCTGGGGAAACTATGCAGGTGCCTGTACTGGTCCCTGTGGCCTCTGTCCCTGTACCTGTGCTGCACCCTACTCATCATGTGGTAGCCCATCAAATGGATCAGCTATCGTCATGGGCTGCTGCATCCTCTCTCTCATCACCACCATGACAAAGCTCTCTCTGGTGGTCGAGTACCTACTTGCCCAGGCCTCATCTGGGATAGTCAAGCACCATGGTAAAATAATAGCATACCAAGCCATGTAATCACGTGGTGGTGCCCGGATCTCTAACCTGTAGAGTGGATCCCATACCTATGGAACCACCTATAAAAAATTGGCCCTAGCTCGGGTCACTGTATGTGCGTGGCCCCATGGTGGCCTCTCAGAGTCTCGATGGGCATACCACAAGTCTGGTTGTGGAACCCCCTGCACCATGCCTAATCTATCGCTGACATCTATCTACCCTATATAACTCAATGATATAGCTGTGACTACCAAGAAGGAAATGCTCCACTATACAAACATTGAGCTCTACTACATCCTCTAGGCCACTGTATCTTCCTGTAGGGTCTCCATATGATATCCCTATCTAGTAACTCATCAAACTCTCATTGATATCTGTATAAACTACCTAGGTGACCTTGTATGTCATCACCTACTGAAACCCATGCCATATATGATGGATCCTCTAGGGCTCGGACATGTAGTGTGCCTATGGGGTGCCCGATAGCTATGTGGTCCCATGACCAAATCTAGTAGAGAGGCAGGCCCCACCATCTTCTGATGGTGGTAGGTAATAAGATGTAGGTCCCAGTACAGATGTGCCAGTATGCACTGGCCCCAACAATAACACTCACCACTGAAAGATCCCATGTACTAGTGTCATCAGACCCTCTAGGAAGGATGTCCCAGTCTTATCAGTGAGAAAAAACCCACTGATAAGTGACATCACATATAAAGGCCCCGGTGCAGTGTCGGATCTGTGATGCACTCATGAAATGTAACTGTCATACCATCATGTGGTATATCATCTCTGTCGAATAGGTCACTAACACCACCCCCTGATCCCCAAGGTCGCTAGTATACTCGATCAATGAGCCTAAGATAGGCACATGGAGAATCACCACACGTCCTCCAAGGTCACTCATCATCTCTCTAGTAGGGAGCCTAAAGCACTGGCTCTCATTATGCCACCACTCAACCAATGTAGTAAGTAGACCATGATCCAAAGTAATAGATGGCATCGAGATACGGGGCCTAGGCCCACCACCTCTAGGAGTATCGCCACCACACACTGGTCTCATCTCTGCATGCTCCCCTCTCTCTAATGCGTGAATGTCACTCTCACATCTCGAAGCATGGGAAAGCATCTCTACAAAATCATTCCATTGTCAATTACTAACATTTCTTCTAAATTCTACCTATCATTTTAGGGTTAACCCAAAAATCCTAAATTTTCTTCTAAGTGCCATCATTTTTGGCATTTTTTTCTATCCTCCTCCATCTGCTAGTGTGCCTATGCATGCCCTTTTGGGGCATGTGCATGCATGTGCATGGTGTGTGTGCCATCCTTTTGTGCATGCATGCGTGTGTGCACAACCACTTATGGGTGCTTGTGCCATCATCATCAGGGTGCTGTGCGCATGCGCGTGTGCCCTTTGTGTGTGTGTGCTACTGTGTGTGTGTGTGTGTGTGTGCGTACATGTGCACATGTGTGCATGTGTGCGCGTGTGTGTGTGTGTTTTGTGTGTGTGTGTGCATGCACATGCACACTAGGATGCCTGCGCCACCATTAGTGCACTGCTGCCACCTTTAGTGTGCATGCGCCATGCGCATGCATGCGCCGACGTGACCTCTAACCTAGTTTCCTACTTCTAGGGGCATTAATTACAAAATTGAAAGAGGGTTAGGATACTCACAAAGATGCCATCATCTGCATGTGTCACTCGTACCCTCGGACTGTGTCTTCCCATCTCAATCGGTCTCGTGCTCTCACCATCATCCTCGTTCGTTGTCAGAGCCTCGTGGTAAAAATTTGGCAGTGGTCGGTAACAAATGAATTGGTCGTGGTGATTTACCCCCAGGTGGGGTATATCAAGCTATTTTCACCGCCGTGGTGCTGGAGGCTTGTTTTGACCGCCGTTTTCTCCTCTATTCACCGTTGAATAATTATTTTAATTAAATAATTATTTTTCTTTTATTTTTCACCGTCTTTGGGGCATTTTTTTTTCCATCTAGTACCCCTTTCTTCTCACTAGGACAATTTTTATTTCTCCTAGGTGATTTTTCTTCTTATCCACACTCTCTTGAATAAATTTTTTTATTTAAAAAAATAATTATTTTATTAATTTTTCCACTATACAGGGACATTATTTGTCACTTGTTTCTTCTTTCTTCCCCCAGGGCATTTTCTTTTGCATCTAGGCACTTCATTCTATTTCTTCTATTTTCTTCTACTGTCCACCACATTTTAGAAAAAAAATATATATATATATATATATATATATATATATATATATATATATATATATATATATATATATATATATATCACTTCAAAAATCCAAAAACAAGGCAAAATTCTCCACAAAATCCTAAAAAGAAAAAAAACCTACAAAAATAGGTAACTTGCTTATTACGGCTGAAACTTGTGTCTTGCGCATGGTATTCTTTCCATATCCTACTAGTTTGTTTCACATCTTCCCGATCAAACACGACTTGTGGATCACCAGATTCACAACCATTCACAAAGCTAGTTGCTTGCTTCATCTATACTCTGGGGCACGTCTTGTTGCCTAGTGTTGTTTCATTTGTGCACAAAGCTTTCTACTTGGACCCAGTGTCCATCATCATTTCCCCTTGCATGTATCCTTTCTCGGGGCATCATTTTTAACCCTTTTCATCAATCATGAACATGTGGACCTCTTCAGCTTGATAACAAAACATTTGTACAACTATCTTGACCATTGTTGGGTTGGATATGTGTGTTCGTACTTGTTTTCCCTATTAAATGAGCTTGTTTCCTTCTCATATTGCATTGCATTTTGTATGTTGCATGGAGTTGGTGTTTTCAAGCAATGGACAATTGTTCGTAGTATGGCTTTCATGTCATTCTACTTTTTTTCGTATGCTTATATTTTTCATAAGGACCGATGACGTAGATCTTTTGGCAATATGATGACACTGAAGTTGTTCCAATACAAAGGCTAGAGGCTAAGTTCTTCTCTCCACTTCTCCATATTTCTTCTACATCACTTTCCTCTCACCCCTAATCTTCCATTTCACCAGGGCATTCTGCCCCTGCCCATTCTTCTATCTATTTCTCACCTTTTTCGATCGTCGATCATCTTCCTTCATCACCCCATCGACACTCGAGGGGGCATCTCTCACTTCTACTAATTTTTCTTCTACCCCTTCAAAATTTCATCCATCTACTATCTTTGAAGTGGCGTCACTTACGCCACCCCAAAGAGGGGAAAATGTAGACACCATAATTACGCCCTGAGCAATTTAAATACTTAAATTGTGCTAATTATCTCCTTTCCTACAAATTGGTGACATATCGTCAAAAGCGCTCATCTTCTCTCCTATCGTCATTAATTAATTACACTACGCTAATTAATTAAGTCACCTATCCAAAAAATACCCTAATTAATGACCTTCATTAATAAATCCTCCTTCTATCTAGACTAATTAATTATTATTAATTAATTAGCTTCCCCTTTCATTTAACCAATAAATCAATATTTAATTGATTTAATCCCCTTCTATAGTCTAAATCATGCTAATATTCCTCTAAAAGCTTTTATAAGCTTGCACATCTATTAATTAAATCATCTTGATTAATTAATAAGCCCCCTTTATCCACATGAGTCACTAAAGGACAAGCTAAACCTCCTAAAGTTAACTCAACCCTATCTAAACCCCCCTTATCCACAACTAACTCAACATCTCTATTATCCCACATGCAAAGGGATGTAGTGATTCCTTTATCCATTGGGCTATATAAAGAGCCCTCCTCCTACCTTTACACTTACACCTAAATTCCTTGAGAAGACAAAAGAAAAGCACATAGCAAATAGACTATAAGCTTTTTTTGTTATTCTTGAGAAATTCACCATTTGAAGAGCTAAGCCTCCTTTCTTGCATTTTCTAGCCAAGTGCTTGGGTCATATGGGAATAGTCAAAGGGTCTTGTAGCCAAGCTTTGATGAGCTCCCATTCCTAGGTTCTTGAAGATCAAAACAATCAATTTGATTGCCATGGAGTCTACATAGGTCCATTTGCTTTTGTTGGTAATCTAGAGAAGTAGAGGTTTTGAATACTTTAGCATGTTAATTTGATCTTAGTTCAAAGTTAATGCATTATGCTTAGTATTGATCTTGTTTAGCTCTCATCTTGATGGTGCCTAGATTTTGACTTAGCTTTGTTATAGAACTATTTAGGTGGTAGTTCTTATTGGATTCTTTGTATGTTGTTGAGATTTGTATCACCAGAAAGGTCACAAGAAATAAAAGTTGTATTTCTTCTAGTTTTTTTTTTTGTTAGTTTTTATGTTTTCCTCTATTCTCTCTCTATTTCCTATGCTTCTCTCTAAGCATAATGATCTTAAACAACAAGGAAAATGATTTGTAATTTTGAGAAACAAATTACCGAAACTTTGTGTCTTTAGTTTGTTGATCTCATTGTTGTTTGCATAAGTTAGATTCTTCTAATTGAATGTGGACCTACTCTGGTTATTATATGCGAACTTTGTTAGTGCCTACTCACAACATTAACCCCCTTTCCTTAATTCTCTTATATCCCTTTATCTCCCTTCATCAGTCAAATTCATCTCTTGTACTACTGTCAAACACTTTATCACATATTCGTTGGAGTGATCTTGTGTGATCCATGACCTATGGCCACCCCAAATATTTAGGTAGTTTACATTCAATAATGAGAGCCTCCCCATACCCAAGGAGGGTCTTAGCCACATGATCGTTAAAGGAAACATATAATCTACAACACGATAAATTATTTCACCTATAATTTTTGGCAACTATGCTATGGAGAGATCGCAACATGTGCACCCGTAAAGATCTTTGGTAAATACAAAAGTACATATTTGAAAAATCATGTTTCAAAGCAAAATCAATTTTTGAAGGTGACTCCATTTAGAACGAAACCATGTCACGTTCATTTCCTGTATCACAATGATGAAGTTTTGAGATTGGTATTTAACACCAATGAGTATTCTGACCATGAAGAAGAAGATGACACCAATACCTACAAATTTTTGATCAACCTTCATTACGGACCAACTCTTAAGGCTAAGAATTTAAGAACAATGAAGAGGTTGTTTGGCGGGAAAAAATGTGTCTAGACAACATGCACTCCTATCATCCGTTCAACTAGGGTATCAAGGAAATGAGTAAGAGACACACAAAGACTCGACACACAACAAATATAATTCAAAGCGGGTACATGGACCGCACATACATGATCTATGATAACCAAAGTAATGCATGTAACATAAGATAAGGAGTTAAATAACAATATGATAACATAACATGTGCATAAGATTATAGGATAACATAAAGTGATAAGAAAAGAGATAAGAGACTACTCTATGCAAAATGACAAGTCGAATTAGAATGCTTACCTAATGGGGTGATCATTGATGCATCTATTTCCCAAAGGACAATACACCAAGAGAGAATAACTTCTGGGAAGAGAAGGGGAAAAAATCATGTCCTAACTCACTATAACTAAATTAAGAGTACAAGCAAACCCGAACAAAAAGAAGATCCAATCCAAGAGTCAAGGTGTAATAAATCCAAGAGTTGAGTGAGAAGATGTAAGTTCGATGCAAAAGAACAGATAAAATGACGATTTCATATATATATATCTATTTTTTGTGTTGTATGCATTTTTGTATGCGTCGGCCATGAATTTGAAAATACGCAGCACACAATTACCGATGGATAATGATGTTGACTAGGAAGGGGAAAGGGCAAGTGGTGTGTGTAATGTGTCATGAAGAACAAAATTAATGCAAGGAAAAAATAATATGGTCATGTGCAAATAAGGTGTCAGAAGGGTGCAAAGAAAAGTAAGAAGATAAGAGAAAAATCACACAGTTAATCACACAAATCAAGGATTTGAGATTCTCTTCCTCATCTATAAATAATCACTCATTCCTCTCTAATTATCATCTTTGGAATATTTGAAATTTGCATCATCATTTTGTTGGATTATCATTCAATCTCACACACTATTATCTTGTCCAATTGATCATGAATCTACAATCAAATCATTTTTTCTAGTAGTTAAATTCTACTTCCATTTGGAACACCTTTTGAGCTTTTAAAAAAATTGATTAAGATATTAAAAATCTTGGTGCTTCTTTCCAATATTCAACAATCTCATCTAAAGTTGCAATGAGATATGTAATGCCCGTGTGACCCAAGAACAACCTAGGGTTAGCTAAAAAAATTATGGAATAATTTTTTTGAGAAACGTGCCCGCATACAAGCTTCAAAAATATAGTTGTCCCATTAATGTTTCTAAGTCAATTAAATTTAATAATAAATTTTTCCCATTATAACAAAATATTGAAAACCCACATTTAAACTTTAATACATTTAATTTGACTAAGCATGGTTAATTTCCCCCTAAGTATTATTTTAATAACAATTTAATTCACTATAGTTAAAATTTCCACATTTAAATCTCAAGGGTAAAAGGGTCAATATAAATAAATACTAAAAATTAATTAATCCCACAAGGTTTAATAACAATTGACAAGGTCCCCATTTGACATGGGGTTAGAATTAATAAACATACTCCTACCCCATAAAGTGACCCCTTAAAAAGTCAACCCATGTATTTGAAATTAAAAACATTTAAATTAAAAGACAATTTCCACTCACCCACTCTCTACCTACTTTTTGTAGGGATGAATCTCATCCCTTGGATGGATTCATTTAGGACCCTTGATGAGGAAAAAGGGAAACTAACCCTAAATCATGCTTAAGAATGCTTCTCTCTCTTTTCATTTGGCTTATTGTTTCTCTTTGATTTTGCAGGTTGTTGGAGGAGGATGGGAAACAATTATAGGTCTTCTTAAGCTTTTGGGGAGGCATCAAAGCTCCATTATTTTTCTTATTTTCTTATACCCTCCTTAGGGTTTTAAATGTACTTGTGTATTTCTATTTACCTCATATTTCCTTGATTTGCCCAAATGGGCTTGTGGGTTTTACCCCATCTTATTTCTATAGTTAAATGGTATGAGTTTTTCATTTGGGTTCAAGAATGTGTGTGTGTGTGTGTGTGTGTGTGTGTGTGTGTGTGTGTGTGTGTGTATATATATATATATATATATATATGTATTTTTGAAATTTTCATAGTATTTTTGAAAATAAAAATAAATGATGAATCTACACACACATACAACCGTATAACCGAGTATTATGTGCAAAGTGGCCGGGAGATTTAGGTTTACATAGTCTGTACAATAGTGAAAATTTGCAAAGATCTTATTAACTGTGGGGGGGGTTTATATTGATTAAAACACTATTTTTGGGTTGGGGGAGAATCCCCCAACCCCTTACCTCTTTTAACTATGCCACAACTTTTAAGGCTCTTAAAATGTGATTTTTTTGTTTTGTTTGATTACTTTAATAATTGTATATATATATATAATAGTATTTAGATAATAATAGTATTTAGATAATAGCGATATTATCAATAGTAGAATAGTTATATTATTGATGGCATTTACTAGACTAAAATTTACACTTAAAATTCTTTTTTTTATAGTATTTTAATAAGGGTCTAGAGGGCAAGACAAAATTCACTTATTTCCATTTTGGCTTACATGGTTTTATAAGTATTTTGCAATAACTTAATAATGAATTTCCACCTTCCAATGAGACTAAGGCCTAAGTTGTAATTGAAGAAATTTCTTTTCTCTACTAGTGTTAAGAATTACTCTATTTTTATTAACCAAGAAAATAACAATTTAAAATTTAAGTTCTTTCCATCCACTTGAATAAAGTTTAATTTTCCCACAACAATGCAAGAAAATGCAAGAAGATAGTCTAACTTCTTCTTTTACATGCCTTTCAAGTAACAAAATGAAATGTAATATTTCTTCATGCAATGTTCCAACATTCCACAAGAGAGTTTCAACAATATTTCCAATAATTTATTTACAACAAGAGCAACACACTTTTGTGGGAATTAAATCAACTACAATGGAGTAAGATTTTTCCCCTTATAAACTTCTTTACTATCTCAACAAAACTAACTTGACAAACACAAATCTTTCTTTCCTCTTTCTCATACAATACAACTTTAATATCCAATAATCAAAACAACTTTTCTTCACAATTATTAATACAATATCTTCCACTTAAAGTGGAAAAACTTACAAGAATGAAAGCTAAAAGGAATACAATATTACAAGTCTTCCACCCTAAGTGGGAATAACAAGAAGGTTTTCTCACAAGGAAAGATTTCTTGAGGACACCAACAAAGCTCCATGTTTCACATCACCAACAAGAGAGCTCCACCATGCTTCATTTGATCACAACAAAAAGGGGGAGAGGCAACACTCTCCACCCAACCAAGAATTCCAATGAGGAGGAGAATCCATCCTCCTCATTGGCCCCAAGCCCCAACCACATTTCAATGAAAAATGGATTCAACTCATGGAAACAAAACAAGCTTCCACATCACAATACAAGATTCTACAACCATACCAAAACACAAACAATACAACTATAATCACAAGAAGGAAAGAAACAAAATACACAAGGCTTCAACATGTAAAAGCCAAAGGAGTAAGATCTATGGGGAGGTCACTTATGCCTCCCAATGGGAAATGGGTTCCCACCTAAAACCCTCCAATAAACATCAAAAATCCCTACACACTCTTATTCCTCCCTCAAGAACCTCTTATGCCTCCCACATTCTCTTATGCCTCCCTATAATCTCTTATGGCTCCCTCATAAAAATATACCAAGTAAGAAATGCAAGCAATTTCTTGTCCAAGGTGGGGCACCCAACCCAACTCCCTCCAAATCATGAAATGAATCTTATGCCTCCCCACATATAATATACCCATAGTCCTCTCCACCACACTTAAGTAATCTACCCAAGCACCCAACAAGCATACCAAAACACTCAAAAACATGCACATATACACAATATAAAAGAAAATATTTTACAAGAGTGTAGATCCTACCTTTCCATGGTAGAGCTTGATTTAAGAGTTCCACACCAAGCTTCTTCAAGCCCAAGCAATCACCAAGCACTCCAAAATCCACAAGAACTCAAAATCCGTAACTCCTAAAAATGCAAGAGCACAAATAAATGAAGTAACGCCCAAACAAGAAAAAAATACTTGAATAAATAGAAAAAGGGAGAGAGGAGGGTGATGTGGCTCCATGTAGGATGCCACATCAATCATCCTCAACTCCACCTCATAATTTAAACCTCAACCCCAATACACCATAAATTTGAGGGTGAGAGGAATGATAATTTACTTACACACACAATCCAAGCCCACATCCCCTAAGGACAAACTTTAATTACAAGAAAGAAAGTGCAATAATATTTTACCTTTTTGTTTTTTCCAAAATACATAATGGGGTCTATTTTTTACCCCCAAACAATAGGTAGGGTTGGTATAGTAATTTAAGAGGTGTGGGACAAGTTTGATTTGTCCCACAAGCCTCCAAAATTGGCCCTTAAGGCCAAATTCAAATTTCCATGAAGGGGTAGAGTGTACAACACTCAAGATCACAAGAACTCAACATACAACACATAACCCAAGAGCCATCTAATCTAATAAATGAAATTCTTTTTGACCCATTCTTAATTAATTTAGTAAACTAATTAATTTAATAATCTAGACATAAATCAAGTAATTAATAAAGGAGAATACATCACTATAAGATCACATACAAAAATTAAATAAAGGAAACTAATAAAAGAGAACACACAACCCTTTTGTCACGATTGGAGGTGATTCCCCCATGGGAACCCCCTAATAACAATTCAAACAACACACACAAATAACAAAATACATGTTGCCATGGTGACACCTTGTTGAATTCATCTAACATTCCAATGTGGTTGGTTTCCAACACACCCCATTTTTGTTGTGATAAGTTTACACGCAAAACACATAATACCTCCTTGCCTTGTGACCCACATCAAAACATCTAGGATAAAATATACAATATAAATCCACAATCATATTTATCGAATCAAAACATCATCTAGGTAAGTAACGATATCATTTACAATTTGTAATATAACATCTCAATTCTACATTTTATCAATATCCATAAGAAGTAAGATTAGTTCAATTATCTAGGTCTACTCAATATGACATTTCATCAATATCCATAAGATCATAAGATTATTATATATATATAGGTCTATATATATATATATATATATATATATATATATATATATATATAACCATGTCAACAACATATCAACATCAATATAAAATGTCTCTAATAATCCACACACATCATATATGAATCAAAATCAATAACAGTCCAGTATCTCTAACATCTAACATCATGCTAAATCAAAAATCTACAATAATATCCATAAGTATAGTCGACAATATCAAAATCAATAAAAAAAGGTGTGAAGGGAAGTATGCACTACAAGATACAAAGAAGGATTTGGGTTGCTTTTATTTGCATTGTTTCTTTTGTTTTGTAGTATTTGCATTGTTTCTTTTGTTTTGTAGTATTTGCATTATTTGTTTTGTTTTTAGTTTTGTATACAATTTTTCATGATGGTTTAAAATGAGTGGTGCCTTGTAGGTTAATTTTATTTTCACTATTAGTCTTACTATATCACTAAGGGGTTGGTAGCTAGTTATTATTGAAATTTTAATATAGAAGGATCCCAATTTAGTCTAGATATTTGAGATTGTTACTTGTCAATTTGAGTTCCATGTATACTAATTATTAATGTACGTAAAGTTATTTTCCTAATGGATGCATATGCTTACTATAATGCACATTAGATTTGCACTCAATTTTCATTAAACACCACCCTAACCCATCATCTATGGATGATAATATCTTCATGTTGGAAACAAAATTTACTAAGAGGGGGTGAATTAGTGACCTTAGAAAAATTTCTTTCAATTTTCTTAGTATTCAATACATTTTAACCAAAGTGATCTTATAATGCATAAAAAACGATTCACAAGAACATGAAACAAGAGAGAACACAAATATATGAGTGGGAAACACTCAAGGGGAATAAAACCCACTAAGAACTCTTCAAATAGACTACTATCTTATGAATGATGTAAAAATATCAAATTTAGTTGAGCACTGCTCAACTTGGAGCACCAACCCTAAATAAGTTAAGCACATACTTAGCTAGGTTTTAACAAGCACTAACTTGCAAAGAAGCACCAACTCGGCCACATTTGTATTATTTTCAACTTCTTAACCCTTTGTTGCTTGAACAACAAATTATGACCATCTTCTTTCCCTTTTGCTCTTGATCACTCTTCAAACTGTATGTTATGCTTCTTTTTTCATCAATCTTCTTCACCTTGATATAGGCATGTACAAATTGATTTTCATAGGATGACTACCTTCTTGATATTAAAAATAAACCATCTTCCCATGGTATGCAAGACCTCCTACTTCTTAAACATGCATTATATTTCACTCATTTACCCTCTCACAAACCTAATAGGCCTAAAAATGGCTTGCATATTTATACATGATTCATGAACATATACAACTTGGTCGGCCATACAATAGGTCTTAAAACATATTATAAACATGGATCAATCACAAAATAAACCTATTTTTTTTCCACCACTCAATTAGGAATGTTTCACCTTTACGTCTCATAAATATCTAACTACACTAGGTCTACCTCTAGAATTTGTGCTCTATTAAGTAGAGTTTAAATACTAGTTCGAATTTAAGGTTTACATGACCCTACTTCAAAAATCAAGTGAATCATAGTTTTACCTCTATGATTGTGTGTTCATCCTGTTGTATCATAAATTTTGAAGGCACTATTTTTTTATGCACATAATTTAGGTATGGTTGTGGGTGGAGGTTGGAAATATTCGTATACCCTATGTAAACATATGGTGTTACTATGTTATTGGAGTGCCACTTGGCCTTCTTATGGGATATAAGTTCGACCTTGGAGTGAACATAAAATTAGTTTTCCCTGTTTAGAATGCAAATTCTCAATTATTTTTTATTGTGTTCCCATAGATTTTTGCCAATAAAAGTAAAGGTCTCTTAATTTTGATCTTCACTTGTCTGAAAGGGAATTTGGATTGGTATGATTTGTGGAAAAACCCTCTAGACTCTCAATGGAATAAAGAGGTGAAAAATCATATTTCATAAATGCTTGAGGTTTTCATGATGTATAATTTACAATTTGCATTTTTTTGGATCACCAAGTGAGAGTTTACACTTCATGTATCTCTAGTGGTTGTTAGAAAATATCCTATTGTCGTGGTGAGTATTATTTTTGTAATGCGAGAATGATCGGGTTGAGGATTGACTCAAGGTTTGGGAAGTTCAGTTGAGTCTCATAATTTATTGGAGAAATGAAGGTAAGTTGGTACACATTAGATAGATGACTTGTAGAAGTACAACTAATATGTTTTCAATCTTCTGACTAGCCCTTTCAAATTTGATTGCAGGGAGAAGTAGATGTTGAAAATGAGAACATTCCTTAGAAATCTAGAACATCTTGTTTGGGTAAGTTTTGTCATATCAAAGTGTAGAGGATATGAAAATAATCAAATCACAAGCATTTAATTACCCATATATTTTTAATGGAAGATTCATTATGCACATAATCTCTACAAACAATATCCACTAAATGATTCCTAGTGAATTTGAGTTGAAACCTCAATATTGAGAAACTTATTCAATTTGATCTGAATTTTGAACATGTGGAAGAATAAAAACTCAACCATATAAACAACATTAGCATTTGATTTTGGTAGAGATATTTCCACCATAGCCCTTTTAAGAATTCCAACAACTTTTTGGTTAATGCGAGCATATGTGTAATATGGATAGAATTGTGTGAAGATTCAAAAAAATGCATTGCAAATAAGTGGGTAGATAGAAAGCGTATTAGGAATGTAAACGTACTGTCAGATTAATGGTTCAAAATTATGGTAGGATTTTTTTGGCTTCTTTGGATCAATTTTTCTCATATATAGGGCCTCTAGTACCACAATATATAATCCTCTGCAGCTCTATCTATTTTTGGATATCAGTCATATATGTGACTATTTGGACTAATATATAAAAAAATTATCTACTTGACCATCTTGAATTTGTAAGGGACAACTCTATAGTACATGGTTTAATGAATATGTGCCTGGTTTGTTTTCTACTTCCCATATAACATAAATATTTATTTACCCTTATAAAAAACCACACTAGGGATCAACCCCTGCCCCACTAAAAGATAACCCTTTTTGTAGTTGAAACAATGCAATAGGGATAAATACCTCCCTTGCCATGTTGATAAGATGGAAAATCTTCAAGCAGGACACTTGACCAACTATTTTCTCCTTAAAAATCCGAGAAATGGGGTCTCACATCTGTTAGGGAAGTGAAAGGAAAATATTTAGAATGGGTACAGAAAATTAGAGGCAAAGCCGAGTCCCCTATCTGAGGGGTGAACAAAGTAGGTGAAGGTGACCTAGTTCCATAACTTGGCCCAATGTTGTTGAATCGAGTCCGAATGTGCATCTTCTTCTTTCTTCAAATGTCTGGTGAAACTAGAAAGAGTATTAGGAATGAAACCCACAAGAGTATTAGGAATGTAAAAGTATTACTAGAAAGTAGATAAGATATCATGGTAAAACATACCGTGTTAGTAGGTCAAAGGTGCACATAGTTTCTCAGAACTCTAATGGAAATCTCATCACTATGATTAGATACTTGGCAAGATATACACTTTATTTCCCCCTTTTATTCCCCTTAGATATATCCTAGTTCTTACTGCATATAATTAAGTTACGACACGGTTACCTTTAGAGTGAACTATGGTTCAATGAAAGAATGAGAAAAAGGAAAAAGATTGAGATTTTATCACTTTCACTTGTCCATTCCTATTGGTGGATGTGGAGGGGAATGAAATAATGTATGTTATTTACAATTACACCGCCATTGAGACTAATAATAGAGTTTTCCTTTGTGGCTTTTATCCTCGGGATGTCGTTGTGCATTAATTTGAGCCCCACGCTCCATGGAAATATGATATCATATTCATCTCGAATTTAAAACCTTTTTGATGCTATTTCCATTTTTAAATCAAAGAGGATCGTCTCTGTCTACAACATTAAAATGAGTTCCTTTGTGCAACTCATGGTGAGTAGAAATGCCAAGGATTTATCCATGTCCATAAAACCACCTCCAAAAGTGACGCTCAATTTGATGAAAGGAGTGAATGGGAGGATCTCATGATTGGAGTGAAGTGTAGCCTGCTTCTCAAAGTTCCATATTCCGAGATCTAGAGATGACATAAGCAATGTTGGTGTTGTAATGGGTGCCAATTTAGTAAACAAACTTCCCAAGTATTTTGAAGTGATATAGGAAACTTGGTCAAGCAACACCAACAAACGAGTCATAATTCCTTCACGTAATTGAGATTAACTCACTAGCTTTGAATTTGGTCAGTAATGTCAATGGAATTTTCTTAATTTAGTTTAAACCCTAAGAAGACAATTCTTGACATGTACCTCATCCTTGAGGTGGGAGTTCTCAAGGCGTGAATGTTGCTCACTATAAGACAGGTCTCCCTCTAGAAAAGTACCTCTGTACTTTGGACATGAGATGACATTTGAAACTTCTTTGAATAGCATTAGATTTTCATTTTCGAAGGATATCATTATCAACACGTAAAATGGTGTTGTTTGTAAAATCATGTTGATCCTGAAACTAGAAGTGAAAACATTTAATGTTGAATCGTCATCTTAAATTGATCGAGGAAACACTAAAGCAAAAATATTTGAATCAAAAATCAAACCTCCATTTGAGTGTGCTAGTTTTGAAACCATAATTTAACCTTCCATGGCTTGAGCATCAAAAATAAAATCAGAGCACCGATGATGATACCAATAGGGGAATTAGGAGGAGTGGGGAACCATGGAAATAGAACATTCAATGAGGGTTTATGAGCATATTGAACAATATCCTCAATACCGATACTTAAGTAAAGGGCATGAATAGATCCTTGTCTCGCCATTGTTGTTGTTTAGAAGCCTCCAAAAAACCCACTACCACTAATCTTCTCAATTAAGTAAATAAAAAGGAATGAAAAGTATATCAAAATGAAGGTTAAATATTGATTAAAACCCTAGCTTCACCTCTAAACCCTATCTAAACCTTCAAACCACAACTCTTGTTTTAATCGTAGTTAAAAGTTCCTTCTAACATCTTATGAATTTGGTTTCCCTCACCTCGTGTTTGCTTTAAGGTCCTTTGATATCTCTTTAAAAACTCTTTAGAGATGTTTGTTTCCAAATAGATTAAATATTTTACTAAGACACACATGTATCAAAGGAGGTGAAATGTTACATCAATAGTAAAATATGAGGGTTTGTAGAGTTTTCAAAGTAATTTCAAGTTGTAAAAAAACTATATTTCGACTTAAGTAACAAGGCAAGAAACAGTGTATCCCACAACCAATTGACTATTATGTGAGTGAAAGTGTCACCTCTAGTGTGGCTTCACCCTAAGTGACTCAAGGATTGTAAATTTATCATAGACAAAACAATCAACCAACGTGGGATTTGTTTTTGACTAAATATGGATTTTTAGAGTCATAGAAGCATTTTCAATGTGCACCAAGCCCGTAACACCAAGCATATCATAGGTTAGTAGCTGTTAACCACATCTATATGATTTTTTCATTGTAAAACTCTTTGCAAAGATTAGCAGCCACTAAGATCAAACATATACATATTTTCTTCATAATACTCTTTACATACCTTAACGGACGTGAGGCTACAACCTTTAGAACTAGTCATCATACATAAATTGATTGTATATGTGTGTAGTCGTTGTGTTTAAAATATTTATAATCCAATTTCATTATATAAGACTATTTTAAATTGGTTCATTATATTGACAAATTCCTTTGGTGGAAAAAAGTGACAAAATTTCAATGATACAATTGAAATCCTATGTCTTCCTAAATCCAAATAAGGTGTTGGAGTACAAAAATTAAACACATGAATATGGCCTCATGTGTCAATGTGAGTAGGTCTAAAGCGGTATTTCAAATAATTTATAATTTTTGTTGTGTTCTTGTGAGTTGCAGCTATCATCATAGAGGCTATATGATATGTACATATTACTATCATCCTTGCACAACTTGAAATACATAACATTGTTGATTATGAGCCAGCCCAAGTTGTTGTATTGACAACTCAAATTAGGTGTAGAATTATTTGATATGATTATTTTTATAGAAATGTGATACACTTTTCTTTCCTTTATGTTTTTGTTTTGGGATGGTATAAGGGAACATACTTGTTTGGGCACTTTAGTTTGCAAATAAAGATGGTTCATAATGACTCTGCAGACATTTCCACTTCATTTTATGTAATACTAAGCACCATTTATCCCATAATCATGTTATCTAATTTTCTCAATGTTTTCCTCTACTTTTGTAAAACACATCAGTTTTGTAATTATGAGCTACAACTATCATCACATAACTCAAAGCATGATGAGATAGACTTTGATTTCTTAGGTAACATGTATCTATGCAACCATTCATTATCTAAACCAATGTGTTCAGTGGAGGGAAAGGATACATGGAGCAATGTATATACCTTTGGTTTGACCCTACTAAAGATTTCCATTCTTACTCTATTCTCTGGAACATGCATCAGATTATGTAAGTACATTTCATTGAATTAGAACAATTATTTTTATTAGAAAACACAATAGATCAATATGTCTAAACTATTACTATTCCATATCATGTTTTACATCCTGGTGGCACTAGACTTGGATTTCAAATTCTTTGTAGATGATATTCCAATCAAAGTCTTCAAGAAAAACAAGGACTTGGGAGTTATATATCCATTCAATCAGCCCATGAAGATATACTAAAGCCTATAAAATTCATATGATTGTGCTACAAGAGGGGGAATTTAAAAAAGAGAAAGTTCCATTTGTGGCAGCATACAAGGATTCCACATTGATGGGTGTGAAGCATCTGTAGATCATTCATAGTGTCCAACACTGGGCGAAGGTGGTGGGATCAGAAGGAATTTATTGACTCCCAACTTGACCATCTTAGTATTGATATGAGTTGCACCACTTATATTCAACTTGCCACCCATTTCTACTAATATATTTGTAGTGAGAAAGAAGTCGGTCTTCTTTAAATGTAATAATATTTATAGACTGGCACTAAATTACTTAACATATGGATTCTTTGTTGTTCACTCTAGTTCAAGATTCTGCTTATGAGTTCATTGTCACCTTCACAAACTCAGATGTTAGACTTTAGGTGTCATTTAATTATTACAAAGAATACAATTGTGGCACAATGTGTCTTTTGATTGATGTAAACCATATAATCTTGGTTCAATGTATCTCCAAGTTTGTTTGACTTTGTTTCTCATAAGCATTTTGATTTCATCGTGTTAGGGATTACTTCATTTTCTTCCTCATGGAAGTAAGTGACTCATCATTTGTATAAATAATGGAACAATTTGCAAGCATAAATTATACTTTCTTTCACAATAATTGAATTTGTGATATGCATAGCTCCCAATGATGTTATGGGATTTTCATGATAAATATGAGATATATTTTATAATAATAAGCAATAATAAACTTAAGGCTATTACTGAGATTAGAAAACTTAAATGAACACCAAAATAAAATTACTTATACTACCTATCTTTAACAATTTTCAAGTTTAACCCAAAATCAAAATGACTAATTGACACAAGTTCCATATTTTGCTTCAATAATTTCACTATTATAATATCAAACAAAAAATGTCTATACATTATTCAGTAATAGTGATATGTCAAGTGTTAACACGGAAGGTGGATTAATTCATAAAAGCCAAGATGAAAAGTGGAATATTAAATTTCCCTTTCAATAGAGATTAAAAATAAAATCCACCTTGATATTGTATCAAAGACTACCTAGGAGTGATGAAGTGCGAGATAGAGATATTCAATGAATGGAAAAAATGGTGGAAATGTTCGGACATCCGGGGAGAAACCATATTGAATCTCCATTTAAATCATACACAAGAAGGAATGGCAGAGACGTGAAGATGAGGTGATTGGGATTTGGAACAACGTATTCATCAGTGGGAAGGATGCGGCCATCATCAGGGAGTTCACAAATCTGAGAAAGGAGGATAAGATGACCTTTGTTGTGGATCTGAAGGCTAGGGTGGAGAAAGGATCGGCTAGCCCAAACCGATCTCCAGATATTAAGTCTTTGAAGTCATTTTCTGAGACATTTTTGGCTTTAGCAGGGGAGTTTCTAGTGGAGGCCGGAATGAAACTAATGGACAGGCGGGTCGGGGGTCTCCTATTCATGATTCTCCCAAAATTGGTTCCTTTAAGGATGTCATCCAACAATCTACTCCCAAACAAAGTGGACCCTAATACATAGTCGATTTAGCTGAGGAGGCGCCAACGCTAAGCTTGGATAACACCGTTGTAGGTGAACATCTGAAATCCCTATCATAGTTGGCTATCATTGGTAGATTTAATGGAATGTGGTCGGCCACCTCAATTTAACTCAGTGGGTTTTCAAAAACTAGACCAAACACTATGAAATATCTTTCTGCTCCAAGGGATTTTTGTGGTCCAGTTTGAAAAGGAGGAGTATCACAAATGTATCTTGGATGGTCCGTGGTTTTGGGGAAGTGTAAGTTTTTTCTAACACCTTGGTTTCCTAATTTTGATCCAAACACTCTTTCAGTTACCAAAATGTATGTATGGTTTGGCTTTCAAACCTTCCATTGCATTTTTGGTATGCCCTTGAGTACATTTCAATGCACTGGGAAGATTTGTTAAAGTTGATTAGTGTAGAGCAACATCGGTATCCAAACCTTTGCTAGAATATGTGCAGAAATTGACCTTAAAAGGTTTTGCCAAACATAATTCTTTTGAAAGTAGGAAACTTTCAGCATGTTCAATCTTTAGATTATGAGAATACAGCCTTTCGGTTCCACATTTGTAAAACCACGGGTCATTTACATGATGGTTTCCCGATGAGTAAAAGGAAGAGAAATCATAGTGTTAGTGTAGGATATTTATTTTCCTTGTATTTGTTTATTTACTTGGAGCTTTCCTACACTCATGGGATATGCTTGCTTAGTTGTAGTAGTTGTGTTGAGTTAGCTTACAAATTAGGTTGAGTTAGCTTACCAGTTGTGTTCAGTTGGCTCACTAGTTGTGTGGAGTCAACTCTACTTCTAGTATCAATTAGTGAGAGTTATTCCCCACTAATCTAGGAGGAGGTTGCACATTCACCACCTATATGTACTTGACTTGCATCATTCTATTACATGGTGAATATGGAGCATGTAGCATTGAGCTGGTTTGGAGCCATTCTTGCCTTTGTGAGTTTTGATCATATTGCATCTTATTGTTAGTTATTTTGATTTCTGCAATTACTCGTGCATTCATTTTTCATCAGAGATCCACAAACTCTAATATGGTATCAGAGTGGTTCTAGTGAAACATTTTTCATTATGAAGTTATTTGTATTTTTCAAATACTTCATCTGTGAAACTAACAATTCATGTGTAAATAGATTTGACTCTTTGATTTAGTGCATGTGTGAGTTTGGTGTAAAGGGTTTACCTAAAAATAAAAAATAAAAAAATTAGGGGTTATCATAGGTTATTCTCCTATGCCACGATGCCCTGGCTCGCTCACGTCTCTGCACAGGCCTGGAACGAACTTGAAGATGCATGGATCTGATTGCAATGGACATTTTTTTGGCCAACATGATCTGTATTGCTCAGATTTAATTGCATTGGGCGTTTTTCACATATATGAGGCATTTTTTACAGGGTTGAGGCAAATGGGCATTTTTTTTAGACCCTAACTTGATGGGTGTTTTAGACCCCTAAGGAGTTGTGTAGGCCCCCATGGCACGTTTCAAACCTTTGGAGCAATAACATGGCCCATACATGGCATTTTCAAACCCCTGGAAAGTGTTTGGCACCCCAAACTGTGTGCAAGCTCCTAAGGTGGTTTTGGACAGTACATACAATCATTTGCTGGTTTGGAAAGGCCTTCTAAAGAACTTTCCATTGTCCTACACACCCTGGTTTCTCCCTACTGCATTTTCCTTGGATGGTTGCGCTCAGCAACAACAAACAACATCAAAACATAGTTTTTTTAGGTTTCCTTCTCAAACCTAAAACAACTCTTTGTTGCTCTTTCCACGTGGACTCCACTTTCAAGGAGTTTATTGCATTAATTTTCTTATTTTTACTTTACCTTAATTCTATATTAGCATTTGATGATTTTGGAAAATAAGTCATTTGAAAAAAAAAAATTTGCATTAGGGAGAATTAAGTGGTTCTTTAAACCTTGTATTTTTTGCCTGATAAAGACGAAGGGTGAGGCCCGAGTTGGCAAGAGGCCAATTCCCCCTCACAAATTAAACCATTTTATTCTTCATTCCTTCCCGATTTCTAACGAGTATACGCATGACCCCCTTTCCCCTCATTTCTAGCAACTTTTTAATCAGTTTACAAAATTTTAATTAAATAAGCCATTATTTATGGGAAATTGTTTTTGCTATAAATTTTGATCGGTAGCTCGTTTTTAGCACTATTTTGGTCAAAAGTGCATGTTTTCTCGTTATCTACATGATGGAATCATTTATTTTTGTAAATGCACTACTTTATAAAGTGCCGCATTTTGGGGGTTCTAGCAAAACTCACTAGGGACTTGTAATTTTTGCACTAAGTTATAAAGTGCCATCTTGGGATAATTTTTGGGGTTTATCTGCATTATGGAGTTTCAATTTCACCATTATATTGTTATGCTTGACTCTGAGAAATTTATGTCTTGGAAGGCATGCATTATCAATCATTGCATTATGAATGATTTTTTGCCCTACCTCTATGGTCTTGTTCCTGAGCCTGATGAGCCTCTACAAAAGTATGAGTGGTTTAAACACAATGATGAGGTCTATGGAATTCTAACATTACTATTTCTAGGGATATATTTTGATTTTCGAGCACAAAGAGTTCCCTTTCATTGCTTGGACCATTATCCAACAAAGTTGTATGTGATCCGAAAATAATCAAGTTATTACTACCTGATCTCGGACCCTTGTAGGCTTAAATTATTTGCCGACAATTTGCTCCTTTTAAGTAATCAATTTAAAATAAATGCAAGACATTAAAGACAACTACACAAAGATTGATTATGGAGTTTCAATTGCCTACGTCTTCGGGTTCATGGTCGAACCGTTCCACTAGTCAAAACTTGTAAGTTACAATAGTACTTTCACAAGAAAACCTAATGGAATTTTACTTTCCTATCAGTACACCAGTTCTTCAAAAACTTCCGATGATCAATTGAATTGTTCTTCACCTTCTTGATGCACAATCTCCTTTGGCTTCGATCGGCCTTCTCGACGCTATCAATGTGACGCTAGCACTCCGGTCGACAATCTAGATGCAAGTAATTGGTGTGGCTCAATGGGCCTATTGGGTAGTTTATAATTTACTCCCAATCACAAATATTCCATCTAATATTGCCTAAAATAATAGGCCAATAAACAATATTTGTCTATAGTAATTTTAGGAATTTAATATAGTTTACAAAACTATATTAAAATTTCCCTGTTACTAATTCTCCACATCCCACAAATAAGCTTAACAAATAATAAGCTTCTCGGGCTAATGTGTCCACCTTTCGCACTCTAGCAATGAGCTTCTCCGTTGTGCCGGTGTGTGTTTACAATGCAAATGGGTTCCCTATTTATACAATTTTAGGGCCCAAAAAATATGCAATTACAAATCATCCTTAGGCTATTTTTAAAATCTTAGCCCGTAGCAAATTGAATATACTTATCCCATATTAGGGCAGATTGCATGTTTAATGGGATTAAATCCCAAATGGAGCGGCATTTGGATAAGGTCCCACATTTTGGTGGTGGGGGATAATGTCTTAGGCTTTATTAAGCCTTTCTCCATGCAAGGATAGTGGTCAAAGGACCACGTGAGCTTAACCGCCCCCTTATCACCGCTTCACCTCCTTCTCCATGTGGAAGCTTCCACGTATGGCATTTGCCTCCCACAACACTGCTTCACCTCCCTCTCCTCACGTGGAATCTTCCACGCATGACATTGCATGCCTTCACCACGTGGACATAACCTAGCATGTTGGTGGTTATGTGTGGTTGGTTGGTTTATGTGGGTAAGTGAAGGTTTAATACTAATGTATAAACATTAATATATAGCGGTTTGGCATATATGCGTGGCATTTGGAAAGTGGACTTACCAAGATAATATAATTTAACCCATACAATGTGTATAGAAATAATTAACTCGGTCCTGCATACTCAATGTAACGAACCATTACACAAAAACCTCGAGGCATTAGTGAAATCCACACATGAGGATCATAACATCCCACCATGCTTCCGTAGAGCCCGACTCGGGCTGGGTTTGTGCCCGCACTCCCATACGTACGAGCCCCACTTCACCGATGTTTAGGCGCCCCATGGGCCCAGTTGCATGGCGTAACCAACCGAGTAGGATTTAAACACGGGTGGTTGCTCTGATACCAAATGTAATGAACCGTTACACCAAAACCTCAAGGCATTAGTGAAATCCACACATGAGGATCATAACACTCAACTAATTAGCTCAATGTCAACCCTTGATAGGCAAATCGATCGTATTCGATTCGTGGTGGCAAGCCATGTGGTGGCTTGTGGACCCACCACGTCGGCGATAATACCATAGTCCACACGGCGACCTGCGAGCAATCTTTTACGACCGTCGAAGAATTGAGATCAAAATTAACAAACAACTTCTTTCATCTTTTCACCATGTGTCATGGTGCCCTTGTCCAAAATTAACTAGTTGACCAAAGTTGACTTTCCGTTGTCTCGAACTTTGACCGAACATATATAGAGCTCCCGATGTCCATTTGTCGCGTGTTCTCATAGATTGGAAATCTCGAGATGATCTTCTCGCACTAACACCATTTAGGGATGTTTAGGAACTTTTAAAAATGATCCCCTGTTTAGTATGGTGACCTTGTTTCACCATCTAAGAGTGACACTTCCCTGGACCACTCTAGTGCCTCCATAGATTCTTCCCCCTCTCACATCCCTTTCATTTTTGAGTGTTCCTCTACACCTATTACTACTCATGAGTCACATGTTGACCATTCACCATCAAATCTTGTTATTGAGAACACTCTCCCTATTGTTGTCTCCATAGAGCTCATTGTCACCCATGTTCATAATTCCATTCACTCCTCCATGTGAGTTGTTCTATGGGAAACCTTCCTCGAGACAAATGTGACCATTTCCTTTCATGCTCCATTGCATCTTGATTTCTTAGATGATGAAATTCCACATACACAAGTTGCTACCCTTGAGTGCAACGTTGCTTCATCTTGGACTTCCAGTAGCTCTTTGCAATAGTCTTCTCCTCCTACTTCATGTTGTGATGTTTATACATTCTTGTCAAACATTGCTCTCATTGAGCAACCCCATTGGGACGAGTATCTTCCCAACTTGAGTTGTCTATTTGCAGATTCCACTTGTGTTGCATTACAAGAATATGCTCGATTGAGCCATCACACATTCTGGAGGACCCATTCATCTCTCTCATTGGGAGTGCCCACCTTGGGAAATTTTTCACTTCCACTATTTCAGAGATGTTTCATGATCCAGCTTATTCTTATGGATCCCTTTGTGAGGGTTATTGGGCCCCCACCATCTTCTCTCTCAGACATGTATATTGTAGTGGCATTACCATTGTCTTTTGTGCACACAGTTGTCAGACTTATGCCACCTTTCAGTTATAGACTAGATGCAGAGATCAGATCAGTACTACATGCTTCTTCTTCCTTTATGGAGTGGGCTGACTTTTAGTGCTCATTTTTTGTCCTTCCCAAGGGTAGGAATGTTGTTTGGTGCACATGATTCTCTTTAGTCTTTACATAGAGGACCACATCATCGATGCTCTTCTTAGGGGACCTTCTTGTCCTCACTTATTTCTCTCTCTACTATGGAGGATGATCATTATATGTGGGTACCTCATTAGGCCGAGTTACCGGGACCCACTACTTCTTCTTCTTCTCAATTTTTCTTGAGTGAGTTTCATGTCTCTCTTTTGGGGGGAGTTTTTCTCCCCATTGGGTTTTCTCCTTTTCTCCACTTTATGAGAGATTTGCATTGTACGTGGGTACCTCATCAGGCCATGTTTCAGGACCCACTTTCCTTTTCACTTCCCACCTAAGTTGTGCTTATGGGGGATGTTAGTGTAGGATATTTATTTTCCTTGTATTTGTTTATTTACTTGGAGCTTTCCTACACTCATGGGATATGCTTGCTTAGTTGTAGCAGTTGTGTTGAGTTAGCTTACTAGTTGTGTTGAGTTGGCTCACTAGTTGTGTGGAGTCAACTCTACTTCTAGTATTAGTTAGTGAGAGTTATTCCCCACTGATCTAGGAGGAGGTTGCACATTCACCACCTATATGTACTTGACTTGCATCATTCTATTACATGGTGAATATGGAGCATGTAGCATTGAACTGGTTTGGAGCCATTTTACCTTTGTGAGTTTTGATCATATTGCATCTTATTGTTAGTTATTTTGATTTCTACAATTGCTCATGCATTCATTTTTCATCAGAGTTCCACAAACTCTAATACAAAGGAAGAAGAAATCATCATCCAATAGTGGTTGGAAGAGTTCCTATTCTGCAACCAATCACGAGGATGTGGAAGAGAAGGATCAAGGAGGAATTTGAAAAGATGATTCAAAAGAAAGAGTGGAACAATAAGAAAAAAGGAAGGAAACAATTGGTGTAAAGCTTGGCCATGTTTCGATAAATGGGATATGTTGGAATCAAAGAAGGAGCCCATCCCTGATAGTGCCACAAACCTTGAAAGTATGCAAATGGTGGTAATTTAAGATCTGGGACAGTGGCAAGAGGTCAAGAAGAAAAAAGGAAAAAGGGGGTGATACACAAACCTTCTCTTAGCTATTACTCTTTATATAAAGAGCGGTAACTCCCAGTTCATTTTGTGGGTTTGTCTAGCTAGGTTTTGTGGTTATTGGTTTATCTTTTGTGCTTGTACTTGGGTGGGATCTCGTCAACCCCCATGTTCTAAGCTCCTATCAAAAACGTTTAACCATTAAGAAAAAAAAATCTGCCCCTCCCCCTAATAACAAACTAAGCACGTTAAATCAAAGAATCTTGGATGATAAGTGAAATCCACCTCTCCAAAGAATATTGAAGCTCAATTTTCATGGAATTTTGATTTTTTGAATGCCATATTTTGTGAAATAAAGTTTTGATCGATTCTAGCTTGGGCCTTATAAAAAATTACACTTGAATTTGATATCCTTTACATTATACTTATTTACATAACAACAAAAATATGCATTTGAATATCTCACCCAAATTTGGTTTAACTGATACCTCATTTTATCCACTATTCATGATTCATATTTTGAGAATCATAAAAAAATAAGGTATATTAGGGTGAGCATGTAATTTTATTATAAGTTTAACAGAAATCAAAATAACACAATGAATAGTTGGTTTTGGTTGAGGCCTTGTTTCTTCTATATCAGTACCTAACACCATTAGCATTTGAGGCCAATGCCAATATCATGGATACACATAATGACTCCAACATTGAAAGTGTGATCCTATAATGCCCACTTCTCTTTGACACTAAATGAACCATGATTATCTTTTCCGAATTGTTTATAACCGTAAACCTGACTATTGTATTCTAGTTAGCATGCAAATAAAAGGTGTGGAAGTCAGGGTTTCTATTGTGTTTTGGTTATTATTATTACTTTGAATCTATGTCATACTGTGGACCCTGAGGGGCATTTAAGGATAAGACAATTAGGAAGAACAGATGCATCGTTATAAATTGATTGTGATATCATTACTCTTCGATATTGTTTTGTTATATTTAATCTAACATTCGTGGGATTCGTTTGGTAGTCGTGTCCTCAATTGCAAAAGTTTGCAATTAGGATCCTAAGCCAAACTTGCGCAAGTGCTTCCGGGTGCAAGCGCAAGAATCGGGTCCTGCATCTTTGAGCGGATTCACACAAAGAAGAGAAACCGTTTGGAACAACAATGATTGAATAATCTTGTCTTTGTGCAGTACAACCTTCGATTAAGGCGTAACTAGTTGTTGAACCGAAGACCTGATACTGATCCCATTGTCTTGGATGATATAGATCCAACCTCAGAATGGGTAGAGGAGAGTCAGCCAGCAGAGTTTGATCCCGATGACTTGGGGTGGATGGGTTTGGATCAAGAATCTGATGAGCCATTAGCAGCACCGCCGCCATCGTCACGAGACACAGCAAGCACTAGTCGCACTCGTGCTACTCCCCGACCCCGTGCAGCTCCAGTTGTTGCAGATGTACCTGAGGATTTGGATGAGTCCGAGTCAGAGCCAGAGGCCGGTGATGATATTGATGAGGATGACCTTGAGGATCCCATTTCCAGCAGCGGTGCAGAGTTTGATGATTGATCATTGATGTCATCTAGTTTATTCTAGAGTTTTGTAACTTGTAGTATTTGTAATGTATCAATGATCATAGCATGTTTTTTTGGAGTCTCGAACTATGGAGGCCATTTAGAGCCTCATTGTTTATGTATTTTGTTTCGGAATCTCATCTATGATATATGTATTGTGTATTGGACTTGGAGTTCGTGCCATTTTGCTATAAACACCTTTCTTGCATATATATAAGAGAAAACTTTGCATATTTTGTGTGTAATTGTTGGAATTATGGTTTTTAACCTTTCAAATATATTATTTTCATTAAAAATATAAAATTTTATGTATTTTTAGTAAAGCTGGTTCCGTAAGTTTGAACCAATCCGGTTCGATTCGGTTCTGGTCCGGACATCGGCGGTTCTGATTTTTAAAACATTGGGATATACATAAGAAAATGGCACAGAACAGTAAATGACAATTCAAGAAATCTGAAGGTTACATTGTTAAAGAACTGCTAAAAAAGAAGTCATTTTCGAGGAAATCGATAAATGACTAGCTATATGACGATGACAGTACAAGTTTTAATTAGAGGATATTGCAAGCTTCCAGCAGGTATGGTTTCACTCATCAACAATCAATGCTAAGCCTGCAACATGACCACAAGTACAATGACACTGTCATACGGGGCAGACAAGGACACAAACAAAAAGGAATCCAGCACAATACAGTAAAATGGCATGGGTGAACTGCTTTCCAGTCCTAACAAACGACAGTGCACAATTCAATGTAGCAGATCAGATTGATCCTATGGTCGTCCAAGTGCTAAAAGATAAATTCTGAGCCATTGATCTAGATTTTCAGTTAAGTCTTTCTGCCTGTATAACGCCTATCAGCGTAACAAGATAATCTTATGAAAGGAAAGTTACACGATAAGGAAACTGTTAATAAATCCAAGGAGAGATAATCAAAGATAAAAGGCTCTAGCATGCATTCAAGTCATGAGTAGGCGATCCTTTACGAGAATGAGCTAGGAGGACCAAATAATTGGTCAGAGCAGCAAAACTATTTAAGACATGATGTGAGGTAAGGTTTCTTATGTATGTTCTCCTAAGAAAGATTAAAGTTCTAAAGTTGTCTATGTCGATCCCCCAAAGTTGCAAGAGAGGGCTCTGCAGTTTAACTCCAATCGTATTTTGTACATCTGAAAAAGTTAGAGAGTCAATGAGTTGTTTCAGAACCAACCTACTTTTTGTAGGACACATAATTGTATTAATATAGAGATTTGAAATACCCATATTGTGTAGCCTGTGAAACAAGAAGTTCCTCGGCATATATTCAAAGGTCATTCTAAGATCCATAAAGCAACAAAAGACTTTAGAAGACTGTTGATGCTTTTCAATGGTAATTCACAGAGAAAAATGTGGTCATCAGTTTGGACATCTCCTTAGAAGCTTGCCTACCCCTTTGCTCTGAAGCTACAGCATTCTAACTACTTGACAATTAGTGCATCCAAAGCTGTGACATAAAGTTTGCCAACTCTGCCTAACCCTGATTGTCTAGCAATTACATATGTGTCAGAGTTGCCTAAATTATGGAGTGAAACAGGTGCAATATATTTTGGAGAATCTTAAGGGAAGCAGTAATAAAGGCAGGAAAGATACAAAGAGAATGAGGCCAAAAAGACATGATTAGCAAGGGAGAATTGGTAAGAGATGAAAAACCTAAATGTGAAGAATCATCTTACTATCAACAAGGACATAATCAACCACACTAACATCTCAGCTGCTAGGGAAACAATTGAATTTTCTATAATAAGAGAAGCAGGGTACTCACCCAATTAGAGAATATGCCTCATGTGATACTAGGTATTACAAAATACAATAAAGGAGGGCTTAGACATTGTGAAGTTTTAAGTTGGACTTCCATTGAGACAACTAATTGCCCTGCATGTATTCCAAATTTGGTCTTCATTCATATATGGAATTTGATCTTCAGTAGCTATCCAACTAAATATAAAATATCTCCAATTCATATCTTGTCACATGGAATGTAATCTTTATTGGCATTTGTTAAGTTTACAACAAGTGAAGAAAGTATTCAATTTGATCATGTTATGATATATAACTGCAATTTTCCTCTCACTCCCTTTGGTGTCTTCTATCATGGTCCTCAAATTTTTTTGTGGTTCTCATCCTCCCGAGTTCCACCTGTTTCCAACCTATAGCAACAAAAATTATTTCCTTCCATTTTTAGTCAACCTTAACTACAAATCATGTGCACCTATTTGTTGTCCATGGCCAGATTAGACTCATTAGGGGGCCCGGAGGATCATGGCCTATTTAGGCTTTAGCTCTCTTCGAGTAACCATTGGACCTCCACTCACTAGTATCAATTGATAAACCTCATTATGCTAGATATTTAATATCATATACATGTAATTAAAATGTAAAGTAAATTGTGATTTTATTTCTCCATATATAGATTTTATTCTCTTCTCTCTAACATTAATCTGTAAACCTCATTATGCAAGTTTTTCAAGTATCACGCATGTCTGTCAATTACAAGATAATATAAATTGTCACTTTACTTCTGTATATATAAATTCTAATAGTTTATTTCTAAATTTAAAACATACAAATTGAAATTAAATTAAATTAAATTTAAAAACATAGTTCAAAAACATATTAGGTCTCACAGAAAGTGTGTGAAGCAATATTAAAAATCTCTAACCATAAATGAGATAAAACCCAAACTTGCATATAGAAATTTACACATATAATCTGGTGTGTGTAATTCAATTCCAAGTGACAAATCTAATATAAGCACAAAATAATAGAATTACTCCAGAAAAAAGGACCATATAAAATCATTAAGGTTTGTGTAAAGAACTATCAAAAGATGCTCTCACCATCATCTCAAAGCATTGGATTGATTGTAAGCCCTTCTTTCATTTTTCCTTTTGGCAAGCATCTTTCCACTTCCTTCGAGAGTACCACTCATTTTTCCTATTCTCCAGCTCTTTCTTCTCTCCCTCCAACTTATCAACCCACACATGTGCAACTTTCCTGAAAACAATTCAATGTCATGACACCTCAATGATATCATAAAACAGGGCTTTTACAAATACATGATTTAATGAAGTCAACAGCATGCTATAGATCTCCAAACACTTAATAAAAAGCATTCTTCAAGAGAGAGGAAATAAAACCTTGTCCCATCTTTATCACTAAAGGTCTGACACAGTGCACCTTGTTATAGTGCTAGCCTGTGTTTACAAATTGCTTCGCACAGCATTACCAAAAATCCCCACAAGAACATTGTCCTTGTTTGAAATGATGGAATCGATTTGCATCTCTCACAACAATTTGTCTTGCAACAATCTTGGAGATAAACTTGGTTGCAGTGTGGCAATCAACACATACTCGAAGGTTCTTAACAACTCTAATAGTTGTCCCAGATGGCGTGTTTAACAATCCAAATGCAATTGCCAACTTCTCACTATGATGGCAAAGGAAAAAATCTTTTTCCTCCTTGTCCACATCGGTCCGTACATGTTTAGAATCTGGAAAATATCCTGCTGCCTTCATCTCCCAAGACAATTTCTCCAACATTGCATAGATCTCTTGTGTCTGTGGATGTGATTTATCTCCTACACAAAAAGTATGTACCATCTTCTGGCCTTCAATCCAACTACATCCAGGTATCTTTTTGACTCCTCTATCTTTCATCAATCTCCTTACCAATTGAACCTCGTCCCACCTGCCCACTTCTGCATAGATGTTTGATAGAAGAACATAAGTCGCAGCATTTTGAGGATCCAGCTCAAAAAGAAGAGTTGCTGTAAATACTCCTAACCCTATATTCTTATGTGCTTTACAGGCACCAAGCAAACACATCCACACAACCACCACAGGTTTGATTGGCATTTTGATGATAAAGTTTAGAGTTTCTTCAAGATAGCCAGCACGGCCAAGAAGGTCAACCATGCATACATAATGATCAATTGTAGGTGTAATGCAATAAGAGTCACTCATGCCATTGAAGTATTTACAGCCCTCATCCACTAAACCTGCATGGCTGCATGCTAATAAAACACAAGCGAAGCTTACATGGTCAGGGTATGTTCCAGAGTGCTTCATTACTTCAAAGAGTTTGAGAGCATCCTTGCAAAATCCATTTTGTGCATATCCTGAAATCATGGCATTCCACGAGACCACATTTTTCTGAGGCATTTTGTCAAACAGTTTGCGTGCCTTGTGTATGCTTCCACATTTTGCATACATATCTACCAGGGCATTTGCAACTACCACATCTGATAAAAATCCACTTTTGATTATGCTTTGATGGATGTCCATACCCTGTTCTAAAGCTCCCATTTTAGCACAGGCTGGGAGGACACTAGCAAAGGTTGTAGAGTCTGGATTTACACCTGACAATTGCATTTGCTTGAAAGTTTCCAAAGCCTTTTCAACAAACCCATTTTGTGCATATCCTGCAATCATTGCAGTCCATGAGACCACATCTCTTTGAGGCATTTTGTCAAACAGCTCATGTGCCTTGTGTATGCTTCCACATTTTGCATACATATCTATCAGGGCACTTGCAACTACAGCATTTGATAAAAACCCACTTTGCATTATGCTTTGATGGATGTTCATACCCTGTTCTAAGGCTCCCATTTTGGCCCAGGCAGGGAGGATGCTGGCAAATGTTGTGGGGTCTGGCTTTACACCTGATAATTGCATTTGCTTAAAAGCTTCAGCAGCCTTTTCAACAAACCCATTTTGTATATAACCTGCAATCATGGCATTCCATGAAACTGTATTTCTTTCTGCCATTTTGTCAAACAGTTCACGTGCCTTGTGTATGCTTCCACATTTTGCATACATATCTACCAGGGCATTTGCAACTACAACATTTGACAAAAACCCCTTCATCATTATGCTTTGGTGGATGTCCATACCCTGTTTCAAATCTCCTATTTTGGCACAGACTGGGAGTATGCTAGTAAAGGTGAACTGATCAGGTTGGACACCTGTTGGTTGCATTTGGTGAAACAGTGTCAAAGCTTCATGAGGAAACCCATGTCTTCTGTAAGTTGCAATTATGATATTCCATGAGAAGATGTCTCGTTCAGTCATTTGGTTAAACACTTTGCGAGCATCCATCAAACATCCACACTTGTCATACATGCGTATAAAGATATCTTGTAATAGTTTGTGTGGCAAACATAAATTCCCACTCATTGATGTGAGATGTAATTTGCCTAACCTCTGGAAGGGTTCAGTTGTAAACGCAGATCTGCGATAGGTGAAAGTATGCGTTTATTCAGTAGAATGTGTAGCGTTTCTTCATCGAGATCGGAAGTGGATAGCATAGGCATTGGCATTGCATGGTTATAATTGAAGCGTTGGAAATGTGCATTATTAGGTAATTTACAATGATACTGAATCACAGTCATCGTCTTTATCCCCAAAAGTGTTTTTATGGGCATTTATTTTTTATTTGTTTTTATGAAAATGATACTAAGGAAGTGGGTGTTGACAAAGAGATGCAGCGAACAAAGCCCTGGTGTGGAACATGATCTTTTCAGACGAAGGGAAAGATCGACGTTGCCTCCAAAAGTATTTAATGAATTCTTCGATCAAAAGGAAATTTGCAATATCATCATCTCGGGTGTGTCGAGCATTCCATGCCTTCAATCTAAGGGGTGCAATATGCTCTTCTTCAGTTCAAACCATTTTCTGGTTATGGAAGGCAGGGCAAATACTCTGTTGATTTCGATGATATTAACCAATTAGATGCCTGACTTTGACCAATTACATGCAAATACTATATCGTTCATAGTTTTCTTGGTTATTAGGGTTTAGAACTAGCAATAGCATGTCTTTCATAAGATGTGAACGCAAAACGGTCTATGTTATTTGATTTAGAGGTATAGTTATTACTTTTGTACTTGATTTCAAACTTGTTGTAATTGTAGAAATATAGTTGATCCACTTAATTTGAAGGTTGTTTCTACATTTCAAACTAGTTAATTCGTACATGATTTATAGTTGATGTGTGTATTCGATACTTAATTAATATTATATTGTTGTTAGTTGTGCATCGGTTGTTCAGTTGGTGTTTTGTTGGAGAAACATTTATTATACAATTGATAATGTGTGTGATTGATAGTTGTAGTGTAGGACTTTAGTTGAAACATTACATTGAAATGTTGTATGTGTACATTTAATTATGTTACAAATTCATACATTTAAAGTTGCATATCATATTTGAAAACATCAAATAAATGAAGGTATGCGTACACATAATGAGACATGTATACATTTGCAGTATTTATATCATGAATGGTAGCCTTTAGTGGGCAATTTTAGTTTCAATAAACATGATTACATTTGATACCCCTTGAACGACAATGCCGCTTTGGATAGAAGAAGTGTTGAGTATAGTAGTAGCGGAGGTGCTATCAAAGCAGAGGGTAGTATTTACGATGGGTTGAGTGATAGTAGTCTTGCTTCCTCCTTTCTTCTTGCTCCAAGTGTTGGTACGTGTGCCATATTTGAGTATCTCTCGAATGAAAAAGCAGGTGAAATGCGCAGATTTGCAAGTGAGGGAACTCTAGAGAAAGCTATGAATGTCAGACCCTGCCTTTCAGTGGTTCCAATGTCGACGGTTTCTTTGTGTAAAGTAAGTCCCTGCGACTTGTGGATAGTTAATCCCCATGCCATTTTAATCGCAATTGTCTTCGATTCCCTCTCGAAATAGGGGGTATGGGAATATGTAACGGGTTGGAGGGATCCCAACATGGGCCGTTGTATCTATCAAATTTTACAACAAATAAAGGTAATGTTGGTGGTTGCATTGATGTGTCGAGACAATGTTGGTGATTGTTCTGTGGCACCATTCACGAGGCCTGCGTCAACCCATAGATTTGTAATAAGCATGATTTTTTGTTGTTTGCACAACAAAACTTTGTGTTCCAACTGATCATCATCAGGATTTCTTGGTCCAATCTCACATGTTACTTTCAAGAATGGATTGGGCGATCGGAACATTCAATGCCTTCAACATCTGAAGGTTGTGGGAGTCCACGAGATCATTTTTTGCAAACAAATGTGGTGCATCTTTAAAAATGTTGAGCTCTCGTTGAGTTAGGTGTGTGTCTCAGGCGAGACATTAGAGTTCCCAATCCTCAATAAGAGGGGTTGAATCTCACATGTGGAGCAAGTAAATTCTGAAATGAAACTGTGCATTGGTTTTCTTTGTCCGAAATATTGTTTCAGTAATGTAATGGAAGAATGAAATCCCTTCCAAAGGGTTGCTCCGTAGGAATTACTTGCATAAAGAGGACTGTCCAAAACCGGTGGTAATTGGCCGAGGTCACCGAGGAGGATGACTGATCTGTTCCCAAATTCAGATGTTCTTGAGTGTGGGAAAGCTTCGTGGAGCCTACTGTCAATTTTTCTTAGTAACTTTGGGCCGATGAAACTCATTTCATCAATAAGAACATATTCTATATGTTTCAATGACTCTTGAAAAGATGATAATGCACTACCTTCAAGGGGTTTCAGTTCTTTGATGAATACGATGGTCATGTGGATTGTGGATGCGGAGATGTGAATGCTGAAACACCCAAGTAGGGGCGAGCACAAGTAGAGGTGAGGGAGATGTGGTTGATGTTGTGAATGAATTCTAGGATTTTATTTATCGTAAATGATTTTTCCGTGCCATGCCATTCCTGAATTATCAATCTTAGTGGAGGTAGAAGGGTTTTGTTTTTGAATGGTGTAGTATGGTATCAAGAGCTATTTGTTGTTTTCAAGACAAAGGAAGTGTGGAAGATGGTGGTGTGGCATGTATGTTGTTGTTAATTGTGTCTCCTTTCTCTCTCGATGAATGATGAACCATTATCTACAAATCATGGGGAACTGTCATGTATGGTCCAATTATCAGGTATGTTAAATCTCATTTCCCAACATTCAAGATTGTCAAGACCTGTGTTGTTTTCCTTGGTGAAGTTGTGCGAAGACCTGCCATTCTTGCAATGGTTCGTGTTGAATACTACATTCGCCTCGTGAGTCGAACTACATCCGTAGAAGTCCTTGTGTCTCGCGGTAAAGTGTGAAACATGCCACGGTCTGTAGTTGTGCTTGAACATGTCCCAAGTGTCGTTGATGTCATGTGGGGTTGAGCCAAATTCAGAGGCAATATTTTTGAAAGGCTTGTATAAAAGGAGTTCTAACCAACAAAAAGGTCATATGACATTGAATCCTGAGCTGGGACATCCACAAATCTCGAGTGGACCCGAACAATTGCTTTCAGTTGTCACTTTTTCCATTTATCACCTTTACGGTTCTTGTTGTAGCTCCAATCTCGAGCAACTTGAATAAGTGGTAGGTGTTCCATGGTTGTTGGACAAACTTTATATGCATCCAAGAAAGCGGTTGTTTGTTGTGCATCAACGTCACTTTCAACGACACATCTCATAATTTTTTTTTCCAACATTTAATGATACAAATGAATGGCTACACATAACAAGTGGCAATTTTTGCAGCATGTGGCATGTTTCTTGTGCGCTTATGTCATGTTCAACAACGCTTTCTATGAGCATTTTACGGATCACAATATGTGCTGGAGAATCTGCATCTCTGCATCTCTTGAAAATCTGGATAGCATTTGGTGATATGTTTCTGAACGTTGCTCACTTTCGAAGCATATTTTGCAATATACTTAAGAATGGCATGGTGGGAAAGTACCGGTTGGCAATCGACATTTTCTCTCCATATGTATATCATAGTTCGATTGTGGATGTTCAATCTGTCATCATTTTGGAAGGGAGGTACTTAATTTTCCCATCACTTTCAATGTGCAAGGAAGAAGTAGGTGTGGCCTGGGGTGTTAGACCTACACCGCAACTGTGATTGCTTTCTACGCAAACATGTCTGCTCTAAACATTTAGTGGGCGCCGAACACGATTAAGCAGCTTCTTCAAGGGTGCATGTGGGGAGGAGGATAGAATTTGTGTTGTATCTAGAAGCAAGGGTCGTCTAGAGTGACCTACGAACAAAATCCAAGTGGCAGTAAGCAAGTCAAGGGGGGTTCCAGCAGACAAACTTATCAAAGTATTGTTTTGTTGCCTCAATAATCTGTTGTGATCCTCCCACCCATTTCATCAACTTTAGGTGCATTCTCGAGCCACAATAAACCGTGGACATGTGTGGAGCCTCTATGTTGCCATTCATACCTGCGAGACGAGGGAACATAAATATTAGCTATGTAGTTTGGAAAAAACTTTGAAATAAGTAGATTTGATTACTTGTACCAAAAGTCTATTGCTCCAAGTTCCTTCTGCAATATTTCTTCACGAAATATTGTGAATCTATGTGATGCAAGTATGTTGATACTCGATGAGGGTTAGAGACAATGTTAAGTGTTCTCCAACATTGTGTGGATCGAGGATCTATTGGGCATTCACCTGACATAATATTGTGGAGATCTGGCCATTTAGTGTCTGCAACACTTAGAGTGAAGAATAAGGTTGGTGTCCCCAATTGTTCCACCATATCTGAAAGCTTTCGCTTCTACTTTTTGCCCAGAATGAACATGTCCCTCGAAGGCTCGATCCAAAGCGCATTAAGTTGTCTGGGAGGTTGTCTTTGGGGCATTCCAGTAGTTGTCTTCACAGATCTCTAATTATTGGAGGGATTCCATAGTTGGTGTTTTGTTTCATAAAAATGTTGTCATGTGGATCAAGCTTCTTGTGTCACATTATGAGGTTTAGAAGGAAGTAACGAAAATTGGGTGGGAACCAAAGTGCCCATCATGGTAACGCATCAAATGAAGAGCTTATTCATGCATTAGAACTTCTTTAATGTGGGGTCATGCCACATTGCTTTTTCCCTTGTCGGAAATAAAGTGGGAAAGCCATTGAGAAATGTGCCTTCCATATTGTATTCATTTATTGGTGAAAGCCCAAGCTCGCCATGGCATGGTAAATGGAGTGTTACCATCGTGGTTGAGCAAGAACTATTCGATTTCCTCTTCTTTTTGTCTCCTCGTATTGTGAGGTGTTGGCACGAAAGACGATGAGTGTTCATATGTTTCATCAAAGTGGGTGGGAACATCAATACCATGAGTCAGAGAGAAAGTTTGCATTTGGGGTAGTTTCCATTGTGGCTATGTTTGAGAGAGGAGGAAACATTTGATGACTCGGATGGTAGAGGAAAGGGCATCATCATCGATTAAGACATCTTTGTAATAGGGATCGTGTTGGATTTTATATTGCAAGGCTTCCCAAACACGAGATCTACTGACGTAGAAATCATAATTTTTAAATTAGATCCTTCCCTTTGTATGAGAACTATGTCCAAATCTCCAAGGCAAGTGGGGTAGGGTCTTTTCTATCAAGTAATGTTTTCATGGGAAACTTATGGTGTGTCCTGAGTATTTGTATTGTCCCGCCACGTACTTGGGTGACTTGCAGGAATGGATTAACTCGTGTGATAAGCATCTCCTCGATTTGGGTTAAAGACGCAAGAATGGTAGGTTGCTTTTCAGGTCCATGTTGTTCCATGAAGAGAAGTGGTGGCCTTGTTTTTCAGTTTTGCATCTGTTACAAGAGGGAAAGCCTTCAAAGGAAATTGTTTTAATTCCAAGGTAATTTTCCAAACAGATTGAGCAAGTTTGGATGTTCGCCAACAAATCTATTCTTTTGCGAAACCGACGTTGGGCTTCATAATAGTCATCATCGAGGGTGGGAATATGGGAAATTTATGTATGGAAGGGGTGGGGTGTTCTATTTGAGTCGTTTGTGGATTGCAAGGTGGAAAGAAGTCAGAAGGAGAGGAGAAACTAGTTGTATATGTGTGATGAACTGAAGAAAGGTCAGTACTTGAGACAGTTTCATGTGGCATCCCAAATATTTGGGGAAAGTGGCAGTAGTTAGCAAAGATGGGTTCGTACGGAAGGAATTGGTATGCTCGTGAAAGTTTGTTTCCATGGAAGTTACATGTGGAATGTTGGTTGGCAATTCTTAAGAGTTGTATTTGATGGCAAGATTGGAATGTCAAGGAATCGTAGGTTGTTGGTCGATGTAAGTTGAAAGATATTAGAGATTTTCGTTGTTCTATGCTCTAATTTACGATGTCGTTGCTCAACAGTTATGTGTACTTTATTTTTTGCGTAGTTCTCTCTTCGTTGGGCTGTTTTGCAGGAGTCGACATGATTGCGAAGTCACAGATTATGGAGTACCACCGTTGGATAAAATCATGTGGGTTAGCAAGGAACGATACATTGTTTGATGACATACAAATGCATAAATAAGTCAAAATATAAAACTATATACAATTGTAATGCATGTGGAGTTCCAATGGGAAATACGCATAAGAGGTAACAATTTGAGTATCGAGAAACTACATTTTTTCTTAAGGAAAAGAGTATTAGATATATAGAAACATACAATGTGTTCACATAGTACACAAGGATGCAAATACGTACATAACAAAAGTGCATGTATTTTTTATTTATTTTCTTAAAAGTACTAACAATCCACATCATAATAGAGAGAGACAATAGTATGTCAGTTGTATAATGGAATACAACAATTTTTATTTTCAAGCAGGAAAAAGTGAAACATAGATATGAAATAAGAAACATAGCGGTGATAGTTCAAAGTATAGAATGGGATGGGTGAGGGTGTAATGTTTGAAGGGACGGGTGGGTTGGAAATCCTTGCGTAAAGGTTATGGAGGAGTTGCATTATTTTCCACGCTTTCTTTGAACTGAGGATGACACATTTCAATTTGTTGTTTCCGCAATATGTCTTTTTCTAGTGAAAGTGTGAAGCAATATTCATTTGCCGATGACATTACTTATAATTTCACTAGTCGCATCTTCATCTATAGACAATATATGGAGGTCGCTAGCTGCAACACCCATGATTAACTCAATTGTCTCATCAAAAGCGGTAATCGATCAAGTTCTCTCTTGTTGGGTCCTTTAGATCGATCCTCGAGTGCATATCTATAATCATAGTTTTGAACTTGTACGTTCGTAACTCAAACATAACCATGAACCATTACCATTCTCTCTCACCTTTTCCCGCATTTTTTTCACCTTTTCAAGAGGACATGCCTTGTAAAAAAGTTGTCCATGTCGATATTTGTGATTTCTAAAGAAACCATGGCCCATTCATTTCTCTTAGTGTTCCCCATATGTAGTACCTCCGAAATCATTGTTATAGAGGTCAAGCTTTTGGAGGGCCTATAAAGCTTGTGATGAGGGCAACCTAACTAGTGCAAAGTCATCGAATCTACCCAATTATGAAGTGTATTGGTTTTGAAATTAGAGGGTTGACGTAACATTTGGTACTTGAAATAGTGTCAATTGAGTTCCCATCAAACCGGAGACGCGAGCAACTTTCAAGGCAAGGACCGGAAGAGGTGGTATAGAAAGCATGTCTTCAAGTTCTTTGCTTATCTCATCTAAGTGTTGTCCCCACAATGTGACACTTACACTCGAATCCCGACATGTCCTTTAATTGTCAGTTGTTCTTCTCTTTGTTTCGACTATCATGCCTACGAATTGTTGAGCATGGTGACATCGTAAGAACAATGCCAATCAAATCAACTGTAGAACCTTCAACACTTGCAAGTAGTCCTTGATTTTGGTGAAGTGAAAGTGATGGGAAGGTATCAGATCCTCATTTGCTATGAGTGGAGTTATGGTTGAGGAAGGTCAGCAGAAAATCTCCAAAGCATTGTTCAAATGGTCAGAACATAGCTTTGCATCAAGCAATCCTCGCAATCCTCCCATGGAAATTGTATATAGCTTCCCATTTTCAATCTGCTCATAGAATGCTTCGCGGCCTCATAAAACAGTGATGTGGATTTCCCTCCTTCCCGATCCACAAAATCAAACCCAAACATACATTCATTTCCCTGCATTGTGATATTTGTGAAGGGTTGTTTTTGCTAGGCATGACCTCTACGGACCACATGCACATAGATGTATTCAAAGCACTTATTTTAGTTGGTGTTCTCGCAAAATATTTGTTAACCTGGTTTGCACTTGCATCTGTTTGTGGCAACTGAATGTGTTCGAGAGAATTTTTTGGTAGTCGGATTGGAGCACCGATTACCAAATGTGTTTTGACAACAACATCCATTTCAATGATAAGAACGGTCTTGCAATGGAAAAGAAAATGATAGAATTAGAACTGAGAAACGGATGGAAAAAACAAACAGAAAGAAATTTTAATTAATATAGGGAGTTTATGTACATTGGTAATTGAGCAAGAGATGAAGCTTACAATTCACTTTTGATCATTCTAACGAGGGATTTGTGTAAGCACACAATGGAGCCTTCTTGTATTGATTTTTCGGTTACACGACTTGCAAATTTGGAGGGTAGAAGTGTTGTCTGAAAATGTATCCCATCTGAAAGGTCAACACGATGTACCCGTGTTGAGAATGGACCTTAGAGAGACAAGTGCAAGATTCGAAATGTGGGGTCAACATTGGAACGCCCTCAATCAATTGAGAAATGCCTTCATGTGTCAAAGTTATTTCCATGGCAACTAAAAGATGCTCGAGATGTGGGAATTCTACAAATATATGGTGGAAAATGTAAACTTCATAGGCAATCAAACATGAAATGAAGGATTTGTTCAGAAAGCATGCATTTGTAAAGAATGAGAACCTTTAAAGTTGGTTTCCTTATTATTTTATATTTTCTAAAAAGCGCAAACATGAAGTCTAACCCTTTAACAATTCAATATGCAAAAAGTGATATAATGTACAAAGCTTTGATGAAAACAACTAAAATTTGTATGGTTGTTTCTCGGCATTTTAAAACTATATGTATTTGTGTGCAAATATTATGAAGAACACATTAAAAATGCATCGTTGGTTTACATAAAGAAGCTAGCAATTGTATAAAGGAAAGATGTAATGAAGAACACATTAAAAATGCCTTGTTGTTGTTGTTTGTTGAAAAGTTAGATTATGTGTTCCATATGTTCCGCCGCAATATATACATGCATTTATTTGAAATGAATTACAACTTATTATGTTAAGCAAATAGAATGGAAAACAATAAGAACAATATGTACACTTGAAGTGAGAAAACTATAGGTATTTGTATGGAGACACAATGATAAAGAAATTAGAAAGCATAGTTGTTGGATTACAAAAATGAATATGTGTTTGAAAAGTTTGATTCTCTGTCGTTCTGGATATATACTACCACAATACATACATGGAATATTTGGAACAAGTTACAGTTTATTTCAAAAACACTTATAAACAAACACTTATAAACTAACCACTACAAGCTATTTTTTAAAATCAAATTTCTTGTTTTTTGCTTGTGTGATTTTCTTTGCACATTTCTTGTAGTTTTATCCATTTCGAGATGCCTCGATTGGAATTCCCATTCTCCTCAATTTGTGGGGTGGTTCATATTTCAAGTGCATCTTCGTATGAATCATAAATCAAGCAGAAGCCTCGTGAATGATCTTTAATCATTGATTTTTGAGAGAAAAATGGGGATGTTGGCATCAGGTGGAGGCGATCTCTGATCATTTTCGGCTATCACTATTTTAGGTGGTTTCGGTTGCCTACAATGCAAAACATTAACAACACATTGAATACACTTAAACTTTTCCTCCTCTGCAAATGAGGCATAGTTAATGTCAATCCTGTTGTGGGGAGGGGAATTGTGTTTCTAGTCTACATCATATTAAACTGGAGAGGGAAAATAAGTATGTTAGTCCACCAAGATGTTCTTAGGTATGACGGGCAGCTTTAAAAGCCTTGTCGTTGATCAATCTAACATCCAACTTGGGACGCTTCAAAATGACCTCATTGGGAAACAAGCCCTCAGCACATAACAAATCTTGTCATTGACAAAGGCACGTGCCCCCACATGTCACTTTGAAAAAGGATTGGAGTCTAAATATAAATGTAAAAATCAAAAGAAAATAACATGAAAACACTCTACAATAATTTTTTAAACCATAGCATGCAATAAACAAAACAAATGAATAAATACTTGAATCAATATTGAAACCCACCTCAAGTTTGTTTAGAGACGACGCTCTCTTCTTTACCGCGGGAGAATGAGAATCACAATACCCTACAAAAAAGTGAAAAAAGAAGTTAATAAAACTAAATATATCTACATTTATTCAATTAGTTACAACAAAACCAAAAATATTATAAAGAGTTATTAAAAACTATATATTAGTAGAGGCCATATTAGTGCTTTGTAAATGATGAGGGAATTGCAAAAATAAGGTAATACTTGAGACATATATTCTTGTTGTATGTTTTGTATCAAGCCTAGAAAAGAAGAGGAGGACCACACCCAAGGGCAGGAAAGGCATGCTTTTATATAATTTGCTTCAGATATCTTACAACAAAATAGATATGGATGCACTACGAACAAATAATTCAACTACAACATCATACATATATGCCTTTGGCAAAAGTCTCCTGATGTATCATCAAGCACAGGGGCAAGGAAGCATTGGATAAAGTTACATAGAGAGTGTTTCCACTGAAACCAATAAATTGCATTACCAGCGTTACAAGAAAACTATATTACAACCAGAAAAGGAGGAAAATTTTCTGAACTACTCAAAATTCAAACTTGCATCGAAACCTGCGGTTGAACATAATTGTAATGTAGGTACAATTAGTTTGAGAGATAGCAAGTTGTGCTTGTCGTCATAGTTTATTCCTCCCCTCAAATATGCATTACCTTATCTTACATTGACATCAAATTCTCAACCTATGCTTTTCATAGTTGCCGGTTCTGACAATCCCAGTCTCTCGCTGGAAGGGTTCATTGTCAAATCATTACTGCGCTTCATTCTTTAATGATGCTCACAGATATACTGAATCATGTTCATGCAATTTCCATATGGTCCTACAGGTAATGCTCTAAAAAAGCTGATAGTATGAATATCAAAATATATAAAGAACTTTGTTAATCAGGCCTGGTTGTTGCTGCACCGTGTCTAGGGTACCATTTGGGCAATTGCAAGGCCTTGTGGCATGTGTAAAAGATTGAGGCCGGATGCAAGTCATAGGCAGATTTTGTAGGAAGGGTTATTTTTCTTAAATTGTCTTGATCATAAGGAAAAAGATGTCTATATGGACCGAAATTCATATGCGATGTAAAACGAATTAAACTTGTCAACATGTATGCTAATGGTGCTACTACCTTATGAAACACACACACATGCACATGTATAAATAATGGTTTTAACTTACAACAACAAATAAATAGATGAATTATTCAAATTCATGGTAGTATTTCTCACCGAATCCCTGTTTACTTTAGGTTTTTAACAAGGAAATAGTAACAAATTTCGAATTGGTTAAACTTAGCGTTTCAAAGAAAAATGTTGGGTTTAATTTCTAGCCTTTGCTTGAACAATTTGAAGCTTTATATAGCAAAAGAAGAATTTGAGAAAATTGATTACTTTAGATTTGATAAATAATAGTTTCTTATCCCTTCAAAAAAGTTGGCTAAATATGTTGAGCAATCAATCTTGTTTGAAACACACAATATATTGTTGGGAGAAAACAAAGCGGTGAAATCCATTACAAACATGAGTAGATTTTATTATTCCATACCAAACAAAGCGAAACCATGATTACAAGAACTTGACAGGGTTGTGAGACAATCCCAAGGGAAACCTATGAAACAAATTTGTACGGTAATCAACAGCTTTGCATAAAGCTTAGGGTCCCAGGATTCCTACACCAAACTCAAACCTTAGTGTAACAAATAGCCTAAACCATCATATCTATGCTGACATTTTCAACTACATGCAAACATGGAGGTCTCATCTCGAAGCATAGACAAGAGATCACCTAGGTCCTCATAATGAGAAAGTACTGCAAGGTAGTAGTAAGCACATGCGATTAACTTCATCAAACCCTAACTTTCACAACATTCACATATAGAATAAAATAACTACAACATTATTGATATACCACACACATCTAATCGCACCCACAACTATGCATACAAACATCAAGTGATACAACATACACTACACACAAGCATTCTCAACAACTATCACTACACAAAAGCATGCTTTCATGCATATTACCCAACAACTTTGATTACAACATCGTGTATCATATATGCTACTATTTATTTGTTGGTATTTGTAATCATTCTGGGTGTTTAACATGATATTAATGCTAATGATTGGTTTTGCAGCCTTTCAGACGTTATGTGGAAATTGGGCGAATTGCCCTCATCAACTATGGCCCGCAATATGGAAAGCTTGTTGTGATTGTGGATATTGTTGACCAGAATCGGGTATGTATCTTTGTTTGTAAAACAACCAACCCAATTTTTTATTATCACTTGAGATTCTGAGATTATTATAGTTCTCAGGAAATGTAAAGAAACATGTATTCATTTATAATATTTTTCCATGAGATTGCACATTTTCCCAACAATTTAATATATTTATTGCTCTGATATTCGTTACTACATCACACCAACTGGATGAACCGAGCCCTCAATTTAGGATGCTAAATATTTTGTCTGCTCTCTTTCTTTTTGAAGATTATGCCAAAAACCTTCTCTAATTTACATATGTACAGATATGAATGATACATTAAAAACAGTTAAGCTTTAACTCTGAAATAACATTATGTCATGAATCCATATCACTCAAGTCTGGCCAAACCAATCAATATGTTTTTCTCGTGTTTCAAGAGTCAAGCCTTTCATTTTTCTACAGCATATTTGTAGAAGCCCTGAAAG
The DNA here is from genome assembly GCA_018340775.1 of Taxus wallichiana var. yunnanensis. Lineage (NCBI taxonomy): Eukaryota > Viridiplantae > Streptophyta > Pinopsida > Cupressales > Taxaceae > Taxus > Taxus wallichiana. The sequence continues at coordinate 466,344,584 of CM031239.1, forward strand.
CGGTCCAGACAATTAAATTACCACAACCTTTCAAGAAAAGTAAATTAAATTCCATATTTTCACATGTAAAAACAATGATCAATGTGCTGATATAAAATAACACAGGGAACATCATTCATTAGATTTTATTAATGAAATGCTGCAACATCCACCTACTCCATAGTTGTGGAAGACTTTCCATATAATTAAAAAGATGCCCTAATAGTCGATTTTGAAGGCATCACTCTATAAAAATCATCATAAGGAACTGTCTTGGGAACAAACAAAAAATATAATGCAAAACAAACAATTCCAAGCCATAAAAGTTCTTACAAAAACAATGGATTTTATCTCAAGCAAAAGAAAATTCCTGCAAGAAGCACAAAAATTCAAAGGATACATTTTGGACCTTTCTTCAAACTCCTTGTTAGGTACAGTACCAGTATCTCTCAAAAACCTGAAGTGCTTCACCATGTAAATTTATCTTTCAACAATCTTACATGACATGTCCTCTCTGAAGTAAATAGTGAGGTATCTAGTTTACTTGATCCTTGAAAATGGGGAATGATGACATACATTGGCTAATCTCAGAGGTATATTAAGAGGTTCCACAAGTTCAGAAGATAATATACATCATCTTAGATGATCCTAAATCTCCAAGAAGGAGATCATGCAATTGTGAAAATGTTATGAGATCTAAAATTGTGCAGAGATATTAATACCAAATTTAGTTGGTTCAATGTGCTAATCGCATTCTATAGGTATTTTCTCTTAATGCTTGATCAGACAACCCAAGACAGACCATTGTGTATTTTCTATTTTGATCTTGATTTCCTTTCCCTTGAGATTATTGATTGTACTGATTAGCTTGTTCAAAAGATTTGAGCTGTACTTTTAGCACTTCACATATCTCACTAGTTTTGATGGCAAATGTCAAGTGCCAAGGAAATGTTTCAAAGGTGCATGGGAAGTTTCAGAATTGTCAAAAATGGTCAGGATTTCACTTAACAATCTTCAAATGGCTGCAAAATTTATTGCAAGGAAAAAAATCTATCATTGTATATTAGGGACGGTTGTCGATTATGGCCTTAGCTTCACAAGTGATGAAAAAATCTTAGTCTCGCTTTTGTAATCATCCACTGAATGTCTATTATGGAACAATTAACTGATCTCATAGATGAATTCCATCACAAAGCATGACTCGCATCACCACTAGACTTTGCAATACAAGTAGTACATCGATGACATAATGAGAATCACGAAAATCTAAGCGAGAAATATATATTGGCTATGGTGCTACAAGACTGTTTATAAATGTGTTCTAAAGAATTGTAAGCCAATTGTTGTAAAGAGACTCTACAGTCACCACACACAAAGCTTGCGTGAATTTAAAACTGAGCTGGAAACAGTTAGAAGCATCAAGCATCGGGATCTTGGGAGTCTCGAATGGATATTTGCTTTCTCCACATGGAAATCTGTTGTTTTATGATTACATGGTAAACGGAAGTCTGTGGGACATCCTACATGGTGATTAAAATGATTATGTTATGAGCAGTCATTAGCACATCACTGAGACCGACATCCACACTGCTTTGGGGATTATTGTCGAGCCTAGCTGGCTTTTTCTTAATCACATTCGGTTATCACAAAGCATAGCTACTGATTTCGCCGTTGGGGATTGCAAAAATTTGGAACTTCTTGACTGTCTCACAATAGACTAAAGGGAAAGATACCATGGCAGGTAGCCAAATCTGTCAACTTGCATTTCTATTTCAATTTGTCATGAAATTTATTAGAAGGCCCCTTGCCTACAGAGAGATGAGTAAATTGGTCATGGTATTAACTAATAAACGTCTCTCGCTAATCATTTGAGTGGGTTAATTCCAGCAGCAATAGAGAGTTGTGAATGGATTGTATGAAGTCATATTCTCATTCTTGATTCCCAAACCACTTTTCAAGTTTGCTTCACCATTAGCATCAGCCAGAGAAATGGATTCTTTTGGAAACAATGCAACCACGACCACAGATTGGGATTCAATATTGGAACTATAGAGTTCGTCAATAAAGTTCCTTCATTTGAAAGACTACCGAGATGGAATTAAGTCCATACTTCTAGGTGGTATTCTACCAAGGCACTCACAACTACAACATCCGACAAAAGTTTTCTTACTATTATGCTTTTATGGATGGCCATACCCTTTTCCAAAGCTCCCATTTTGACATAGGCCGGGAGGATGTTGCCAAAGGTAAACCGATTAGGTTGGACACCGCCAATTGCATTTGATTAAAAGTTTCGAAGCCCTTTCAACGAGTCCATTTTTTCTAATACCAAATTTAGTTGGTTCAGTGTGCTAATTGCATTCTACATGTATGTAAGTTGTTTATAAAAGTGTTCAAAAGAATTGTAAGCCAATTGTTGTAAAGAGTTTGAACAGACATTACACACAAAGCTTGTGTGCATTTGAAACCGATCTTTTCATATTAATAAAGGATTTGATGAGGTAATCCATATAGTGTGGTGAAGATGTTCAAGCATGTTGCAGAAACTGCTTTCATAGCATGAAGATGAATGTAAGAATAAAGGTTAAGAAATGGAAAAAGAGGAACTGGGAAAATTTTATTTTCTGAGACATTAGTACTTATTTTGATTTGATGATTATGACCAAACTTTATAAATTCATAATACTTGGGAAGAAATTTGGTTGAGCTAGGCAAGCAATGTGGGGAAGAATGTAAAGGTGGGAAAGGAAAGTTATTTTAGAGTGATGGAAAACAAGAATGCCACATGAGCATAGTTTGTTTAACACTTTCCCAAAAGCCCTGTTGGCAGCAACAATCAAATCGAATGAGGTTCATGTGAACATGGATTGGAAAGAAAGTTCCATTGTTGACATAGTAGATTGCAGTGAAATTACAGCAATGGAGCCTGATAGACAATATAATGTTTTCTGTTGTACATCATGATTTGAGTGTTTGTCGTGTGGGAAACAGAGTGTGCAAAAGCGGCTGGATCGCTCCTCAAGAGGGATGCAAACGAGGTGGTGTCAGAACCGTCTGCATCATATTTCTGAGTCTCTCCTCTCGGCCTTATTTTCATTTCTACAAACTATTACCACTTTTAAAACAGAAACAATAAAGTACAACAAACAAGATCATATGTAAAAATAGGATATCATACATGATTTATGCAGCAATCTAAATTCACATAATTGTTGAGAACACTTTGTGAGACCTCCGAGTTACTGTCCAGACATACCCCAGGGCCCCAACTGAAACTTACATAACATTTTCCAACCCATAAAAGCGTATCGGTTTTGAGGGGAATATCAACCAAGGTCCAAAACATGCTAAATGTACAATTGAAACTTAACAACAGATAAACTGACGAGCTAATCTCGATATAAGCAATCTCATAAATCAATAAATAAAAACCCAAAACAACCAAGTAAAACACCGCTCAACAATTTCAAAGTTATGAAATAGAAACCACACCATGATACTAGTATCCTTGACACACAATAGCTATGGACAATTAGATTTATACTAAACCCTAAACCCTAATATTTTTTTTTTACATACCAAACAACGCTATGTCTTGAAACAAATCTCCTTTAGGTTCTTAGCAGAATGTTGCCTCGTCCACGTGGTACTTGAAATACATCAAGTTGGTCTCAGGGAACACAATCAATGCATTATTATATGCAATAAAGGCAGAGAACAGATTTCACGCAAGATTATCTCGGAAGCTTATATCTTTGTTAAAAAGAGCCAGAAGTAAACAGAAGAAGGCAATGTTATTGTATTTAAAGAAAATTCAGCATGTCCAAATAAACCAATCGAAAAAACAGCAGTTAAAAACAAAATGAAAAACCCACCGTAAAAAATTGCATGCAAAAGTGAAAACGACGTGCAAACAGTTGTCAAATTTAATCCCATTGGAAAAATGTCTAAAAGGATGTCAAATTTAGCATTGCAGCAGAAATGTCCAGGAGGTCCTCTACCATAGGGAAAGCCTTCGGCGTAATGAGCAATTGTATGTGATATGTACAATGAAAATGCCGAGGGGGATGGAGAGGTTGGGCTATGAAGAAATGCTTTTACGGAGGAGAAGTGTATTGTGTTCCAATGTATCCTCTCTATCTTGCTCTCACTATTCATGTAAGTAATTTGTGCTTTAAGGGGACAAACTAAAAATGGAGAAAATTCAAGAGGTTTGAATTTTAAGACCGAATTGAAATGCTTGCTTCTCGGAGCATTTTGTATCCCCTTTTTAATTTAAAGATGGAGTAATTGTAGGAAAATAGGTGATGCATGAACAATCATCAATAATTGAGTCCCTCTACCAGGTTGGCCATTTATGTTTGGTGAGTGAATGTTTTAGACTGGGACTCCATTATTCATGTGAGTGCAATTTGAGCTTAAAGTGGCCAAAATATTAAAATGGGGAAAATTCAATAGTTTTCATGGTCGAAAACCAAACACATTGCTTTCTTCATGTAGCACTTTGTAGCCTCTCTTTTTAGTTTTAAGTTCGAGTAAAAGCATGACTAATTGCAAAAAAATAGGCGACGTGTAAACAAACATAGATAAATGAGACACAACAATGATTATGATTGGTAGATTGTATATTCCAGTCAATATCTCTGTTATTTTTAATTTTTCTTTTACATCGTCAAGGTTTTCAATAGACGATGTTTGATTTGTTAAAAAGACAAAGACATCAATGGAATTATGGAAATGAAATAGTGATAATTAAATACTTACATGTATCATACCTTTTCCACATCTCAAATTATAAGACCCACATAATATATTTTATCATTGTTCCACTTTATCATCTCAATCTCACACACATTAGTCTCATGAGTGCAATTTACACTTAAAGGGTCCAAAATAAAAATGGAGAAATTCAAATAGGTTTCAAGGTCGAAACCCAACTACAAACAACATAAGGGTTTTCAATTGGACAATGTTTGATTTGTTAGATAAGATGAACACATCAATGGAAATTTGGAAATAAGAAAGTGTGAAACCTTCATTTACTACACCTTTTCCTTGACTCAAATTTTAACACCTAAATAACATCCTCTATTTGGGTTACACTTTATCGGCGTGATCTCACCCGCATTATTCGATCGAGTGAGATTTTTGCTTAAATGGGCTGAAATAAATAATAGGGCAAATAAAATAGGCTCCATGTTCGAAACCCAATTGAAATGCTTGTTTCTTGCACCACTTTGTAGCCCCTCTTTACAATTCTAAGTTCATGTAACTGCAGGGGAACAAATGATGTGTAAACTATCATTGATAATTGAGTTCATTGTAATCCTATAAGCATAATTTGCACTTAAAGGTGCCAAAATTAAAAAGGAAAAAAAATCAATAGGCTCCATGATCGAAATCCAACCGAAATCTTGACTTCTCGGAGCACATTGTAGTCCACCTTTATAGTCATAAGCTCGAGTAGGTGCAGGGAAATAGGTGATGTGAGGAGAATGAAGGATAGATATTATTACGCTGAAAGCATTTACAACTTGTGTTGAGGCCATCCCCCTCGACGGTGGACAAGGCATGGACATCGAAGATTGGCATCCTTACATGGTCGACATATTAATATTTTAATTTGATTGACGTTATGATGGCGTCCAAGTTGTCAAAGCGTGTGTCATTTATGGCGCACCATGGTTGGTTCAGGGAATATGGTACGATGCAGTGTTGGATGGAAGATGGTAGGTGCAACGTTGAGCTAAACTAGACGTTTGTCAAGAACATCATTCAATTTGGTCAACCAAATATTCACCGCAAAAGGAAAATGATGGTGAAAGACATGGATCTTTCCAACATTTCAATGTCTTTTTGTATTCTTACATTTCCGTGTTGATGGAGAGAATTCTCACGAGGAGATGTCTAAGAGCATACAACTCTTTCCTGCAGCGGACAACAACATTGATGTGGGAAATAATCTGGTTTCCTGCCAACTAAATGGCGTAACCAATCATTCCAGAGATGCAGCCAGGATCGGCCATTACTGAGCCACAAAAGCTTTTTTCAAAAAATATTACTTGGAACAATAAATGGGAGTAAGAGGTGGGAATTGTGATGGAATGTTGTGACCGCCTAGTTTTTATTTTCTATATTAAATTTCAATCATAACAAGTCAATCAAAATATAATTAAATCTTGACGATGTGGTGAAATTTGGGACTCTAGGGATTGTGGACATTCTAGAAACCACTGGGAGGTGAATTTTTTACATTATTCATTTTGTATTGTGTATCCAATGGGTTACTTGTTACGCCGAAGGTTATTCATAAGTTGGATTGAGGCCTCGCCCCTCTTAACAACGGACTAGACGTGGACGGTGAAGATTGGTATCCTTACATTGTCGACATTTAATATATTTTTTGATTCAACGGTATAATGGTGTTCAAGCTGTCGGAGCGTGTGTCGTTTATGGCGCACCATGGTTGGTTCATCTCATCTCTTTCGCAAACTGTAGCAACAATAACAACGAGTAGTAGTTGGTTATGGATCACTGTAGCCGTGGTGATGTTGCGACGTTGTTCAACATGAACAGATGGCTAAAGAGGAAGATAATATCATATTCGTCCTGCTCATGGCGTCTCATAGCTGCAGGAGGGGGCTTGTTGCTTTATAACTGCAAGAATGACGGAAAGCTTCAAGTTGTGAATCCATTAACAATGAAATCTCGCCATCTTCCTGATATAATGGTAGCAGATAAATGGCTATCAGTTTACATGAAGGGATCTGTAGCAGCTCTGTCATCGTCGGGAATTTAGTTGTGGATTCAACAGATCATCGAACTTATTGCGTCATAATTTTTGGCTATTTAAGTGCGCCCGGGAATCTTTTAATATACAGGTCTACTGACATGTCATGGAAAATTCGTAGGATCGAATTTGAAGAGGTGTTAATTAGGGAAGCTTGGTTTCCATATAAAACAGTGCGCAGCCAAATTGTGTATTGTCTTCGATGCGACAAGCAGAAACAATGTGCAGTGGCTTCCTACAATATTACTACTTCTGGTCATGTGGGAAAAATTGTACGTACTTCAAAGGAGGATGAAGGTGTTGCTCGCCTATTTGTTGTTTGCATTACAAGAAATATGAGGTTGGCAACATGGAAGCCAACGATTGGTCGACAAGTAGAGATTTTATTTGAGTTAGATGAGCACTCTCAGTAGTGGAAAATGTTGTGTGCCTTCCGTAACAACCCAATTAATTGGGTTGAGAAAAACCTGTGCCTTTTGCACAACTCCTCTGTGAAACAGAACATCCTGTGACCAGTGGTGGAGGAGAGGCAGAATTTATTTGGGTAATACTTGATGAGGGTGATGTTTCCTATCCACTAGAGATTAAGTTGTCCAAAAATAATTTCAAAGGTTTCAACCATGAAAATACCATAGCTTTCCCCACACCTTTAAGGTTCTCGCCCTGTCCTTGAAACACTTTTTCATTATATTACAGACATTGTAAGAATTAAAGAGTGCCTTTAAGTATTAGAAGAGGCCAAGCACTTATTTCAAACATCATAGATGTTTACGCCGAAAGGCGGTCATAGTTGGGTTGAGGCCTCCCCCTCCGACCGGTGGACAAGACGTGGACGGTGAAGATTGACATCCTTACATCATCGACATATAAATATTTTAATTTGATTTGACGGTGGAAATGACAACGAAATGAATTTGTGGTGCAGAACATCCAATAACAAAGAAGTTATCTCTTCAACGTTTTCTCCAAAAGTAAAAGGGCAAGTATCGCTGCGACCTTCTCATCTTATTTCTTGTTTTCTAATGGAGACAAACAAATTCAATATATATTTTGTAAATCTGATGAATTTTCCCATAGACTTAACAGATTACTTCCCTACATGACTTAATCAAAGAAAGGTTGTATATTTGTAAAATTAGGGAGCGGAACAAGGGTGTTCACTTCAGAATGCGCAATGCACAGTGCCTAAGGACAAATTAAATTTTTTCCTTCTTGTTTTGGAAGATCGATGTTGGTGGACTTGGAAATTGTATCTATTTAACCATCTTAAAAGAATTCACAAATTTTGACAAACTTAGCATTATTTCAATGTATAAATTATAATTGCGTCGAAGGCATTCACAGTTGGGTTGAGGCGTCCTCCCTCTAAAAGTGGACAAGAACGTGGACAACGAAGATTGACATAAGTACATCATTAACATATTAATATTTAAATTTGATCCGAGGGAAGGGGTTTGCCTTTAGTTACCTATCGATTTTGTCCTCCTTATCGCCATTCTTTTGGAAATTTGACGTAAGATGTACATGGATGGATGGTTTCTTCGAGGGAATTGGCGCTCTTAGTCTGAAGTCCATGCTTTTTTCCACCTCCAAAATACATCTTTTTGTCAGTACATAGATCATTGTTTTGGGTACTTATTTAGATTTGTATTTTTAGATTAAAACATAAAAAAGGAGGAAGAAAGAGATCATTGCATTTTTTTGTATTGTGGTTTCGAAATCACAATTTCGAAAGCACTAATTCTTACATTTAAATTAAATATGAACTTTTATTAAAACCCAAAGCAGGTGATTCCCCACAATGTAGTTCGTTTAATTTAATTTCAACGAACCCCGAATCAATGGAGCTTGTTGATTGTGTCCATGTACATTCAAGCTTCTTCATGGCTGCTGGAAGAGCATGCTTCATGTGTAGCGTTTGTGTCCCATTTACAAATTAATCTCTCTGTTGTTACAAAATCATTCTCCAAATAATACATTCATAATCAACTAGCAAAGTCGAGGAGGATTCGATCTTGGTTCTGGACATGTCAACCGAGGTGGCCAGGTATTTCACAACTTGATGTGCAGGGACCATAAATCTATCTTCACCCCTTCTTCAACCTACTACTCAAATCCTTGATGGGAAGGATCATGAGGGAAACCTGGGAATCCCTCATAACATAAAGGAAATTTAACACACATGCAAAGAAACTCATTAATATAAAGAAGGGAATGGACTTCATCTACAACGAAAATTCATCTTGGCATTATCCACGATGAAACCTCATTGGACGTTGTCAGCTATGATTTTTTCCTCCTCGTCGCCATTATTTTGGAAACTTGATGTTAGACGCGCAATTATGAATGGCTTCTTCGTGAGAATGGCGCTCTTAGTGAAGTCCATGCTTTTTGTCGCCGCCTAAATTCATATAGATTGTTGTTTTGGGTACTTATTTAGATTTGTATTTTTGGATTAAAACATAGAAAGGGAGGAAGGAAGGGATCATTGCATTTGACCGTTTTTTGTATTGTGGTTTTGAAATCATGATTTCGAGCAACTACTCTTACTTTCAAATTAAATATGAACTTTTATGAAAATCTAGAGCTAATTGATTCCCCACAACGTAGTTCGTTTAATTTAATTTTAATTACAACGAAAGGTGTGTTTACTGCTAGAAAGCCCGGGAGCCTCTCGACAACAGCATTTTTATTCCTCATCGTTCACATCCTCATCCTGTATCAACGTCCACGTACGTATCAAATTTTCCATCATCCACATCCTCGTCCAAATCAAAGAGAAATAATTTATGTAAAAGTTTCTCCATATCAAAAAGGGATGAGAGTAAGATTAATGTCCCAAATAAAAATAAATTTGATATAATAAACACTCCCAAGTTCTTAATACTAAATCTAAAAATCTCAATAATTCGTATTTAATATAAATTATGTAATATTTATCCCAAAAATTAAAATGTTTATCCTTTAATCAAAAAATATATATTCAAACAATCAAAAAAATTCAAAAAAGCAACATTATATAAATATTTGTTTTTGTGTTGAAAGGTGTTGTCTCGGTTAGAAAGCCCGATCTCTCTCTGACATGCATAGTAAAAGAAGTGGACTTGGTTATTAGTTGTACATGGATGTTGATAAAATAAATCCTCTTCATCCACGTGAGCAATCTAACAGTTTGTCGTTGAGTCTTTGTCTCTGTGGGCGAATAAAATGATGGCTTGGCCGATGACCACCAATCTGGATCGATAGGTTCACTGTTAGATAACAAAAATTGGTGAAACTCCTTCTCCTGTCAAACCATGGACAAATTCTTAAGACACTCTAAAAAGGAAAAAAACAAGGGAAGAAATTGTTTAGAAAATTATGATATAGAAGGCTATACGTATGAGCTTGGAGTTGGGTGTAGCTTATCAGATATTTACTCTTCCCACAATCCTCCCTTAAAGAATAGAAACTACAAGCAAAAATATGAGTAGGTAGTCAAAGATTTTGGTGCATTGTTGTTGAATTTGATAATGTTGTCCAAGAGAAAGGTTGGTTATCGATTGAGAAATGCTACATAGCCCTTATTCACATTCTTAAAATCTAAAGATAAACCATAATCATATATGAGCTTTAAATCGACAACATATTGAACCCTCAATGCAAAGAAACACATTTCTTAACATATGTTGACTTCAACATTGAACCAAAAATGTAAGTTTGCCTTTCAAGTATTCATTGACAACACCTTGTTTTCTAAGATATCTTCAGACTATATTGTCACGATGCCCTGCACACCATCTCCTTTCTTCATCGAACATTTGATAAAAATATGCACATGTTACATATGCTCCTCGTTAAAAAATTTGCTTCCTCAAAATGGTTCCACCTAGTATTATCCTCTCCCAATTGCTTCTCCTCCCTCTAACCCCCTCTTCTGCACCCCTCTTCCTCCTTTTATGTTTTGGTCCCTCAAAATCAACCTCCTCCTACACTGCCCCTTCAACGTTCACATCGCACATTTCACATGTGATTGCTAGTATTATATTTTATTTAGATATTCGTGTCGTAATAATGTCCAATGCGATAGAAGTGGATAATACAAAGATAAACGAGTTATTTAGGAAGAGTTTATTTACTATGTGTGTTTACATTTTTGCAATAGTGACCATTAATAAGACCTAGAAGTGTATGTCAAAATATCTTTCCAAAATTTTCACCTCTCAATTCTTTTTTCTAATTATAAGTAAACCGATCTAAACTAAATTTGATATTAAAAAGTTAAGTTTCCACTATCTATCATATTGGATTTTTGGTATTTTTGTTTTGGCCACTTTAAGCATAAATTGCACTCATGTAAATAATGTGAACGACATCAAGGTGATACAGTGAAGAAAATATACAAATTTTCTTTGGGTGGGAACAATATGAGTTGTGGGATAGGTGCGGGACATGCATGGATTTAATTCCCACCTTTTTATTTCTGAGTTTTCGTTCATGTCTTTGCCTCATCTAGCAAATTAAATATTGTGCATTCAAAAAACTTGATGTCATAAAAAAGAAAAATCACAAAGCTCGATCAATGGAAAATCTAATAGGTTCCATGTTCAAAACCCAACTGAAATGTGTGTTTCTTGGACCACTTTGTAGCCCCCCTTTACAATTCTAAGCTCAAGTAAGTACAAGGGAACAAACGTTGTGTGAACAATCATTGATAATTGAGTTCATTGTATTCACGTGTAGTGTAATTTATGCTTAAATGTGCACAAATTAAAAAAATGAAAAAAACAACAAGTTTCATGTTTGAAACCCAACCAAATTTCTTGCTTTCTGGAGCACCATGTAGTCCCCCTTTACAGTTCCAAGCACAAGTATGTGCAGGGAAATAGGTGACATGCAAACAATCATTGATAATTGTTTGTTATGTGTTCCACTTTAGCATCTTGATCTCATCCGTGTTATTCACATGAGTATAATTTGTACTTAAAAAGCCAAAATAGAAAAATAGAAAAATCCAATAAATTTTAAAATCGAAACCCAATTGCAAAAAAACTTTTCTCATCCTACTTTTACAAATCTATAAATCCTCACTTGTCATTCTTCCTCTAATTAACCAATATTTATAATATTAAAAAAATCGCAACTAATAATTATTAAATAAAAATGTAAATACAAATCAAATCATTTAACACTATCTTTAAATAATAAATCATATAAAATAATACTATACAATAAAATTCTTAATAAAAATATAAACAAATGTAAAATAAAATAAAATAATTTTTAAATTAATAAATTAAACAAACAAAACAAACATTCAAAATCTATGGATTCCCCACACACACACACACATATATTAATTAATATTATTTTCGTCAGATATTTTTATAACAAAAGAATTAAACATGCTTAAATCATGAAATTTCACCATTCCATACCTAATTACTTCTACCGTTCCAACTAATCTGTATTACTTTTACACCCGCTATAAATGTGACGGCCACATTAATTTAATGTAATTTTCAGTCAGTTTGGTAATCCCCAAAACATTGTCGATTCAGCCGACGCATTGAAAGGGTTTATCGGAAAGATGATGTATAGTGACTTAGAACAAAGATAGTGAGGAAAATCAAATTCTTCTCGGACATCACATGTTTATGCAGTACCCTGAATTAGCTACAAGGTGTTTTAGAGATGACAATAATTATAATTTTTGACATTTGACCAATAGAACTTAAGTGACTCCTCTTACGGATATTTCCACCTTTTTGAGTAGTCTCAAGTTCACTAGCTCAATCTTATTTTCCCAATTTCCATTATTAAAATCACTTACAATTTACACACAGTTTCATAACACCTACACAAACCTCTCTCTATTCTATGTTCATCTCCGTGATGATTTCATAGTTAAACAAAACCGTCCTCTTTGGATACTTTTGTTTACAAAATTGCCCAACATCCATGCGAATGCCATCTACCCTTCTAACAGGAGTTTTTCAATTTGGGCGTCTTTATAGATTAGCTTACGCATAACTTTCTTGTTGACATTAGTGGGAAATTGATTAAAGGACTCATATATAACTAAATGTCCTAGAGGCCCTAAATCCATCAAGCAACCCTAGAGAGCATTGTTAAAAGACAACACATTTATCCTAAATCTTCTAAAAGCACTTGTGTGACAAACTTAGAGTACAAAGGTCAAAATTGTAGCTTGTCAAATGTCTTGTGCCAAGTGAAGGAATATTACATTGTCAAATTCATGGTTGTATATCACATATGATTTCGGGAACTATGTGTGGCTTGATCCCTTATCAAAATATTAGTAGATAGTGCAATAGTCAACATACATTTGGAGAATTATAGAGGTTGATCTATTGCAATAGTTCTTAGGCCATTTCACTTTGATTTGTTGTTCAAGTGATATTTTCCATGGTTTGGAAAAAGAAGAGCCCAATTTTGTGCCACCACTTCACATGCATAGGGACATATCTAGAATCTAGAAGCTAATATAGAGGGGAACATGTACAAGAAATATTAGACTAGTTAGAGCATCACATGTCGATTTGTAGTTATCAAATGCTTTTTACGGTAAAATAGATCGGTGTACACTTTCAAACAACAAAAATAGTTCGCAAACCCTTTTGGCAATGAAACAATCTAAGCATCCATAAAACCATCCTGACAACGAGCTCCTAAAGAGCCAATCAGAATGTGAACCATTACACCAAAACCTCGAGGCTTTAGTGAAATCCACACATGAGGATCATAACGCCAACTTTGTTGTGTCAATTGATAACTATCTCCTAAGCTCATTTCTATCTCATGTGATAATTGTGCTTTCATCCAAATAGCCAAAGAAAGCCATATTGTTCCTTATATGTGCCTCCTTGCAACTTTTACTAGTTTTAAATTGTCTCTATTTATCCAAAGTTGCTACATTTAAATTCATATTAGGACTATCTAATTCTATGTTATGAAATGTACACTTTCCTTTAAAAACTTATGCAAAATAGTTTTAAAAATTGGTCAAGTCGTATATTGTTTGAATACCAACCCTTAGTGTTTCCTTAATCCTAAAAAGATTTCATTTACTCCCCATTTTAGGGTCTAATTTTGGGATGTTTTTAGTAAATTTTGGAAACCTTATTCCCACTTATTTGTGATTAGGTGATCATTAGTCTAGCCTTTCTTAGTGTTTACATCATTATATTTCATGTCATTCAAGAGAGTTAGATCTCTCCCACATATTAGACTAAGTGTCGGGTTGAGTGGTGTTATTATTGATCATAATCATATTCATTTGATTCAACTATGTGCTTGTTTATAAAAGAAAATGATGAATATTTTACAAAGTTGTTTAATTCTTCTATTGATGCAAATGATGATAATGTAAATGAAGACAATGTCATTATTGAAAATGTAAATAACCTTGAAAATACCAATCCCAATTACTACTATGGGAAAGTAGATTCTTGAAACCTAAAATATGTAAATTTAAAGAATTTAGATAGACTTTCTAGATTTCATGTAGAACTCAAAAAAATCCCATCAAGTAAATTGTCTATGGATCTTTGAAGTTACTCCAAGATTTGTAATTACTTGGAAATGTGTCGTAAAGGGATAGCAGAGGAAGAGAAGTGACATGGACACTATCAACAAATTTAGACAACTACAAAAAATTGGTATTGCTCAGTCTTCCAATATTGTCCCCGAGGAAGCTAGTGTTTGAAACTTCTATAAATCCTTCACCAATGCTTGTAATCTCAATATGGATATGTGTGTGATATTCATTCATGTATGATGATGCATGTTTGATCTCTCATTTTTCCAAACTTTGATTATGCATGCTTGATCACCAAAGACCGTAAGTTTAACATTTTAGGTTGGACTAACCTCATCATGCCATTTTGATGGATGATTGTTTCCTATATACACTACTCCAAAGAGATCTCAAACCACATGTAGTTTTCCCACCTATATGAGTGTGTGAATGTGAAAATTTTCATATTAGGCCTAGGGACTACTTTAAGGATGGTCTTTGAAGATTTCAGATACGCTTATGGCTTTGTATAATGATCTCGCAATGTATGTGATGGTGATCCAATAGTGTGAGGGGTGATTAATTACTTTAAGGATCAGTTGTGTGTATGTGTGTGTGCGCGCGCATGCATGTGTGCCTGTGCCTAAAATTGACACCCAGAAACACATCACTGGAAAAATGATGGTTCCCAACCATTGTTCACCCCGAGTAAGACGCCTCCAGCATAAAAATGAAATGCTATGAAATCGAGCTACGTATATTCGTTCTGGAATTGGGAAAAAATACAGAATCACATTGATGAGTTCTTTAAAAATGGTTTTATGTCTGGAAATGATGCATTGTGTCGAAGAAAATTTCATTAAGTGTGACATGACCAACTAAAACTTGATTTGGTTATTGGCCACGCCCATGGACTTCTCATATTCTCACCTTCCACCGCTAGAGTTCATGAATGATTTATTTGTTTTTTCATCATGATAGAAACAATTCAGTTATATAAAAATCCCGAGGATCTATTGGATGAGAATGTGAGTACCATCTTCAAAGCAAGTAGAAACTAACATATTTCTTACATGGAGCAGATTCACTTCTTTTCCTTCAAGAAATATAATGTCATTTATTTTTACTGCCTGTGAAAATACATATAATTGTATGTCTCATAAAAGATGTGATCTCTTTTCTCGAAACTACCTCTTTTGTGGGACTCTACAATCCATCCTTTCAAGTAATTTTCAATGTATCTTCTCCACACCGGACATGCCTAAATTGGTCAAACTTTGTGGTATCATCAATATTTGGCTTAAGCTTGCATATTTTTGTCCTCAATTCTCGCACCAAACAAATTATATATTATTCAATTTTTATCATTGTGAACTCATCTTCATTTTTGTGTCAAACTTAACTTTTATAGAAATAATTTTAATTTTAAATTACATAAATTTGTGTGTTGATGGAAATTTTCTAGCTACATCAAGATGTAGAGCACACCAGGCACCTACAAGCCTTACACTTGACATGGTCATTTTTTGCATTTCAGTTCTTTGCTTGCTTACATTTTTTCTATTTAGATCTGTAATTGGTGAATTCTACAAGATATGACATTTTCTTTTTAGAGCAATCCAACGCCTTTAAAAAAATGAAATAAGGAACCAAAAATATTCACTTTCCATACCTTATTCTAAAAATATATTCACTTTGTTACATTCATATATGTCATTCGGTCTTTACCCCCACAAGTTTTCCCCTTCATTTCTCTCTCTATTGGCGTGATCACCGCAACTTGGGATGCAATTGCTAGTGATATCTTCCTTCAAATCTTGCAATGCTCTAATTTTTTTGTCTTCATGGGTTGTTGACCAAAAATGCCATAGGATACGCTTTAGAGTTGTCGTGCTTAATGTTGCAAGCTGTGTTGCATGGATACGCCCAAGACCCCCTCGAATCCCCTTGGAAACGTATCAGATACGGATACGATATGGATACGATATGGATACGTTCCTGATACGTACAGGGTACATTAGGATACGTCATGGATACGTATAGACGTATCCGTGACATATCCTGACGTACCCCGTATGTATCAAGAACGTATCCAACAGTAAATACGTTTTTTAAAGTTCTATTTCATTTTTTTAATTTTTGACTTTTCTACTCCCTAAAACCGAACCCTAAACACTAAATGAATAAAATAATACACCCTCTCCCCCACAAAAAGTTATAAAAAGCACCCACCCCTCTCATTTGAAATCACACAAACAATTTCATTGTCTTTTTGCAAGTGAATGAGCAAAGAGCCAAAGAAGAGTTGTGAAGAGCTTAGTGGAGGCAAAGATTGGAAGGAGGTTTTGCAAAGAGCTTAGAGGAGGCAAAGATTTGAAGGAGGGGCAGCGATTGCTTCTATTGTTTGGAGTCCACCATTGCAAGGAGGAGAAGGAGAAGAAGCCATTGTTGAGACTTGAGAGGAAGAGATTGTTTTAAAATTTTAAATTTATTGTTCATTCAAGAATCAAAACTAGAAGAGTAGACTTGAGAGGAAGAGGTAGCATTTGTAATTTTGTTTAGAGGCAACCAGGATCTACGATTCTACACTACAGGTATACCGTATTTTAATTTTATTTTTATTTTTAATTCATCCTTTTGTTTTATTTTTTTACGGTTATTTATTTATTTATTATGTTGCATTTTTTTAAAGTTTATAATTTAAACACATCCTAAATCTGTGTATGCTCTCACCTCGCGCCTTTATGGCGATCTTGGTGATCAAAAACAGATTAGGATGGCATAGTTTAGGGTTATTTAATTTATTAATTGGTAAAAAATCATTTTTTAATTTTAAATGCATTGTTCAATGTTAATGTATTTGTTTTTTTTTTTAGCTTCCTAAATCTGTGTATGCTCTCACCTCGCGCCTTTATGGCGATCTTGGTGATCAAAAACAGATTAGGATGACATAACTAATTAGTAATTTATTTATGTTAAGGCAAATTGTGTTTTAATTTTTTAAACATCCTAAACCTGTGTATGCTCTCACCTCGCGCCTTTATGGTGATCTTGGTGATCAAAAACAGATTAGGATGACATAACTAATTTATTTATGTTAAGGCAAAATGTTTTTAATTTTTTAAACATCCTAACTCTGTGTATGCTCTCACCTCGCGCCATTATGGTGATCTTGGTGATCAAAAACAGATTAGGATGGCATCAAGTTCTGCTTCGGGTGGAGTGCAAGGCCAAGCTGAAAACACATCAGTTCCTATGAAACATGATCCTAATTCCCCTCTTTGGAATTCCCACCTCAACATGCCATGGTAAATGATATGGTATTAATGTACGAATGTGTTTATTAATGTTTACACCATACGAATTACATGTGTGCATAATAAATATAAGATGTAAGGGTTTATAGCAGGGTATTATTCAAATACATTATTAGAATAATGAATTAATACCTATAATAATGATAAATGATACAATGATAGCTCAAAAAAACAAGAGGAGTTGAAGACTTAGTTGTAAAAAGAGGGAAAATGAGATTTGGATGTGTAGACTAGATAAATAAGCATATAAGAATCTAAAGATGTTTTATTTATGATAATTTAGTTAGGAACTATCTATGTCCATGATTATAAAGTTATGCCCTAATTTTGTACGGTTTTGCCCTTAGTCAGACTTGGTCTTGGACCTATTTATAGTGAAGTTTTGTAACTTTTTGTTTCCTTCATGTTTTTAGAAATCTTGATCATTGTATGTCACTCTAGCTCACACAACCTTTAATGACTCACAAAAATTGAAAAACATTTTTTTGAATAACCGAGGGTATCGTGAACCAACCGGGAACCACCAACGTGAGTAAGCGAGTGAGTGCCCGACACGCGGTGGCCCCGAGTGGACCCGCTCATCCCTCGGGAGGCGACTAGGCCTGCACCAACCAACCTCCCAAGGTACATTGACGTAAAGAGAATTGACCTTGGGACATATATGGGAAGAAACCAAAGGCCTTAGCAATCACGCTACCCCTACGGGATGAAAACCATAGATACCTACAATACCCTTCATCAAAGCATTAGACAATAAAAGTAGAAATCAATGTGTGAGTGAGGCTTTACTACCCTTGGCAGCCAACCCCTACTAAACTAATCGAAGTGTTGTGCTACATGCCCTCGAGCAGGATCAAGCTTCATGTAGCTCCCCTAAGTGTAGGTGCAAGTGTGAATGTAACCTAAGCCAACCCCATGTGTGTAACCTTGTGTCTCTTGACACAAAGGTAGTGGGTTAACTCTAAGAATAGATTTTACCCAACGTGATAGTAGTGTGTTGTGGTGTGTTTCAGCTACTAGGCAAAACCCTTTTGTCCCTTGAAGACATTTTGATAAAGCTTAAAGTGAATTTTCTCTTGCTAAGAAATGGCTCTAGGACATTTGCGTGCTTGGAAATGGATGAATCTAGAATATTTGAACTCATTAAGTGCTTCATTCCTTTAGTAGTGGTTGTTTTAAATGATATGCATTTGATTTAGAAATATTTAGGAGAGACTTGAGTGATTTTGTATTGATATTTACAATAGGAGTTTATGAATGTGTTAGTTGAGTTTTAAAGTGATGTTGACTTACTTATATAGCCTTCCATAGGTAAAATATTATGCTAATTTCAACCCTAGGAAGATGAAATGACACACTTAATATATTCAAATTCAAAATAGAGTTGTAAGATGAAAGTGGTTAGGACCATAAAGGTCGGCTAGGACCATAGTCCATTATAGCCCTAAATGGTACAATTTTTTCTAGGCATGTAGTGTTGTAAATTTAGAAGTCCGTGAATGATGTATGAGATTGAATCACTAGTTTTCTTGATTAATATATTTTTGGATGAATGATATAACATATTTTAGGGATTAACAAGACAAGAGAGAGCTAGAGAGATGTGTTGATTGGACTCAGAATGTGAGCATTTATCTTAGCAAGGGAATATATCCAAACTTTTCATAGCAAAAGGATTAACTACCCAAATTGAGTGTCTACATTTCCCCATTTGAGTGTGTAAGGAAAATTTCATTTTAAAAGGAAAAACATACTAGAGTGTGCACACACACTTTTCTTCGCTCTAAACAATTATTTTCTAATGTATTGGTTTTTGCATGTTTCATGGTGAAA